>VYZW01029337.1:168222-180005 GCA_013401315.1 Balaeniceps rex | reverse complement strand
TACGCTCGTTCCCCATGTAATTGGGCAGTGATTTTGACAGTATGGTTGGGGTTGATCTTGGCAAGTCTATCTCATGGCAAAAGCAGCTTGTCTTCTTTATACTTCCTGGCTAAGGACAGCTGATTTGGGTTAGTTGCTCCGGGGTAGGAAAAAACACCACCCTCACATTATTTTAAGCAATGAAGAAAACACATTCGGGTTCAAGAAGGCATTCAGGGACTGGCAGAAGTCCAGGTGCATTTGCGCAATGATGTTCTTCAGCGCTGGTGTGGGCGAAAAAACATCATATCATACTCTTGACCAGAGGGTTAATTCTACAGTCCCCACCGAAGTGTTNACCGAAGTGTTAGGTCACAGGCCTGCAGCAAATCAGCCTTCAGAGGTATGCATGTTTATTAGGCCAGGTTCTGGGCACGCATGTGATCTAGGCAGGGAAGGTGGAGTGCCTGCACAAAAATGAGAAACATCTTACGCTGCTTCTTGGTTTTATCCTTTGTACCTCTTAAAATATCAGTAATATTATGGTTTAATAGAGCTGATTTAAGTCAGATCTCACTAACAACTCATCTGAAATTTCTCAGGGAAAGAAAACACATATAAACAATGACATTTTATGTGTTTGGACCCAAGTAGTGTAGTGCTTCTGATAGGTGTTACATTGCCAAAATTTCATGTACTCCTCTCAGCCAATGTTAGGAATCCTGATTTTTACAGCATTACCTGCAGTTTGCTCCTATAGTCCTCATACAACAGCATGAACTTCTGAGGTAGCAGGCTGCTGCTCATGTCTGCACACCGGTCTGTGCAGGGACGTATTACAAGCCAAACATGACACAAACATGAGAACAATCCTTTTGAGTTAAGTGGAACTGTCAGCATCCATAAAGTTATTTAAGTGTGTAAATGTTGCAGTCTCAGCCCCCAAAGACCGTATATTGCTGTTCAGAGTGGTTTTTTCAGTGGTTTTTTTCAGTGGTTTATCTTCCAAAGCTATTGATGGTGGAAGGATAAATACCTGTCTGAACAACGGTACCCCATTTGTCAGTTGTGGCTGGTATATCCTCGTCTTTCTTTTCTTGTTTGTTTCCTCTGAGCTTAATTAAATGTTTTAGAGAGAGATGTTTATCCTGCACTCTAAGATAAGACCAAATGTGTCTATCAGATGAGTTCCCGCATCTTTCACTGCGTAGAGTTCACTGTGACCGTTCTCCTCAACAGGATGTTCCTCAGGAACACCTTGCACGCAAAAATAAGCTCCAGAGAAATCCCGTTTGGTTTCAGGAAAAGTCTTTCAGTTCTTTTTCATCCCATTCACTATTTTCTTCACCGTTTTATTTTGTTACCTTTAGGGTCAGCGATTCTCTTCGCCTTCGGAGTGCCGAGTTTGACTTGATATGAGCAGATCTGGCTCTTGCAGAAGAGAAATGTCACTCAGAAGTGGCATAAGGTGCTCTCAGGGTCCAGACTGCACCAGACAGCCAAAGTGCCAACCTGTAGCAAACAGGGACAGAGGAATCATGTGGTGATTTCATGTTTCAGGGATTGCTCCACTTTGCAGATACTAAACTAAACCAAGGTCTGTGGCTAGAGGAAAGGTGTCCATTGAAACCCTAGCTGTGTGAGTTCAGCATGAACATATCCCATCAGTGCTATGTGCAGCAGGGGACTGATACAGCAGGTACTTACAACCTTTAAGGTTTTTTCTATGTAGAATGCAGGTCAAAAATATGACAATAAGTAAGATTAGAAAGCTTTTCTTTTACATGATCAGGCAGATTTCCAACTGTGTTAATGTAAGGAACTGAAGTCTACAGAAGTGAGAAAATGTATGTTTGATATTAAAAAAAAATCCTTGCAGTCTAGTGAGCCAAGTTTACTTTCAGAGAGGTTGAAATGTTGAATTATACGTGTTTCTGGGAATCATCACTGCACTTTTTCTCTTTGTCTCTGAAAGTATATGAGCAGAATTTTCCCCTCTTCTTTTACTGAACATGTTTGCTTCATTTCATAATACAAGGGAAAAGAAAGTGCCAGTACTTTTCTAAATGTGGTTTTTTCCATACCTGTGGACCCTTGTCTAACATGTCACCTTGACATGGGACAGTAAGAAGTCAGGTTTCAGTCTCAAATGTATATCCCTGCTTTTTGCTATTAAAATCAGTGGAGATGTTTTGCATTGTTCATTCTAGGCACAAAAATACGGCTTAGAGTTTAGCTATCCCACCTCAAATATTCCTCAAGTGTGTGATATTTTTGTTTTTTGTTAAAGGCTAGGTCATGCCTCTTGTAGAGAGCTCAGAGGTGAGGCCACCAGAGACGCCCTGCCTGGGACTGCCCTTCTCAGTCCCCTCAGTGTGCGTTACAGAATGGCTGGCACAACTAACACTGTCACCTCCTTGCTGTCTCTTTTTGGTGTTTCCTAGTCCCGAAGCACCCTTCTCCTCCTCCTTCTCTGTCCCACCTCCACCATATGAAGGGAGAACAGCAGATTGATTCGTGTGCTGCGACATCTCCATCAACCAGTTACCCTAAGGAGTTTCAAGAAAACTAATAACCAGTTAGAAGGGCTGAGTGCTAAATCCCTCTAAAATGGAGTTTGCGTTTAAACTTAGAGCTCTAAATATAATGTCACTGTGAGTTTTGGTTTTTAAACATAGTTAGGCCTAAAAAAAGAAACAGTATAGAGAAAGTGGATATTGGTTTGTCTTTGTATTCTTCTGTTTCTGTATGTTTGCTTGCAGCATTTGTTTCACAGCTTGTGTAGTTTTTCAGTGAGTTATAAATGAGTATGTCCATATGTCAAGTTATTGATATGTGAAGTCCATGCTTAGGATAAAGTGTAAAGAGAGAATTTTCTTGATGCATGTTTTGGATCCCAACTTGTTGTCTGTTTTAAGAGATCTCCTTGCTATCATTCTATCAGTCTGCAATTCAGTAAAATCTTTGGAACTGAGAAATTTATTCACTTTCAGCCTCCAGACACAAGAGATAGGAGATGAAACCCACTGGCTTGTGTTACAGGGATCAGACTGGGTGACCTCATTAGTACCTTCCTGCTTTACAGTCTGTGAGCCGGATTCACACGTTTCGAAAGGTCATTTTTCTTCCCCTCCACACAAAAAATGGAATCTGCAGTAAAGCCACTGTGGTCTACTCTTAAAAATAAAACAAAACTCATGTAGGTGGACCATTGAGATGATCCATAAGCACATTCTTGTGTTCTCACATGCCCTTGTTCTTCTTTGGCTGTAGACACACTCTGTTTCTTAAAAATCACTGACCTTGTGCAAGACCAGTGAACAGCCTTACAGTCAAAAGGCAAGGCAAAAGGCAAGGCAAGAACATGGACAGAAGGCAAGCTGTAGGCCAAAGACTCCATTATAACATAAAGTTGAGGACGGGGAGCAGGCAGTCTGTCCAAGGACAAAAGCCAGGAGCTAGCTAGCGCTAAGGCCTGCAGGTGGATGACCACAGGCAAGTTGTGAGTTTCCTTCTTACACCTCATAGATAGGAAAAGCCACCAATCAGGCTCACAAGCCAGATCACAGATCACCCATCCCAACAAGAGGCTGGTTGCAGCCAAAAGAGCGGTCTGATGGTAGCGTTACCTTGGAAATCTTGTAGCATTACCAACCCTGCCTGAGCTCAAGGCTTGGTCTGGTAAATGTGCAATGCCTGACCTGTGCATTCATGTCACCTAACCAGGATCTTCAGTGCAGCATTCTCTCTCCAAAGGAATCCACTGCATTTTTTCTTCCTTGTCTTGTAAGAGGACTGTAATGACTGTTGAGAACTTACCTCCTTCTACTTGCAGGTTCTCAAAGTCCAGGGAAAAATGTTTGTGATCACTCTGGAGTTTATTTTTATTGCCTTTGTATTTTCCAGTTGTGTTTAAGGTTCTTGAGTTGGTATTTTTACATGTGTCTATTTATTTTTCTTGTAGTTTTATAGCGGACTTTTCAATGCCAGGCAGAGAGAGCATATTCTTATTTTCCATCCGTCTGCCCACATTACTGTTACTAGAAAGCTGTGTGCACACATGCATCCTTCTTGTTAATGCCTCTTTTCCCAGAAAGTAATTTAAAAACCTCTGTGTCTTCAAAGCCACAGCTGTTTGGCGTGAAGTTGTCAGACCTTGCCCAGCAGTAGTTGCTGGGCATTGTGAATTGAATTGTCAGCAGAATACAGAACTTTTTATTCATAGTGATTGCAATAAGCTAAAACACAGACTGGTGGGGTTTTTTTTTAATCATGGTACTGAATTTACACTAATTACATTATTCTGAACTGACTTTTAAAACTTAATAGATTTGATACACGAGTTGCTAAGCAAAAGTGTCCATAGTTATTATGATTAGGTTTCTTACAGTGCATTTTGAAATTACTCATCAGCAGCACAGAGTCCTCCTACACATGGACCACTAATCAAATTGTCTGATTAGGTGAAATTCTAGACTTTCAGCAAAGTTTCCTCATGCCAAATTGCAGTAATAATTGTTCCATCACTTCTGCTCCAGGGACTCTCTCAAATGCTTCAGATATAATTTCGTTTCTAAACTGACTGTATAATTAAATAATACAGTATAGCCAGCAGTAATCGTTCTCCATATTTAAATGTAAATATTACCGGTTACCAACAGGAGCATAGCATCCCTAATTGGCTGCGGCTAATTATATATTATGTCTAAAAAATATTAACATTAAGGTTGTGAAGTCAAGCACTTAGAAGTTGGGCAATGTCAGCATTAACGTTGCCCAGGCAACTTCAATTTTCCTGCCATTTCTTTGCATGCACGTTACAGTTTTTAATTATGCAATCATACTGTTCTTTTTTTCCTCTTAAGTCCACTGCCTCATTCAGTAAACTGGTAGTAATTGCAGATTTCTTTTTATCTTCCTCATTAAGAGCATGGCTCCAAGCCTTGTTTAACTCAAATTATCCAAGCCTCGCACAGCATACATGTTCATTCCTTTCCTCCTCTGTGTTTCTATGGTGTTTTTACCACAGCTGAGCACTATATCCAAAGGGGATGCAAGTGTCAGGTTGCCTAACTCCCTTTTTATGGAGAGCTGGAGTTTCAGGAATCCAGTCCCCTGTGATAGGAATGCAGGCTGCTGAAGAGATAAGATGTGGGGAATGTAAAACACTTCTGGATGGGTTGTGCAAAGACAAGGCACTGAACAGAGAGACTCGCATCCCACTGGCAGGCCTCCCTAGAACACATCTACTGGAGGGCCACAAGAAAATAATTCATTTTCAAGCATTTTTGTACAATCAGGTATTAACACCATGCTGGGTTTATGGCCGATAAACTCTCTGTGTTTCATACAAAGATGTCCAAAAAATGCTTACCAATCACAAATGCTTTGGGACAGATTTTTTCAGAAATAGGAGCATTTCCCAATCTTGTTATTCCAAGTACTGCACTTCTCCCGCTAACACTGACAAATGCCCAGCAGCTCTGCTGTAAAAGTGCTGAGCTTCCTGGCTGTAACAGCCTGGGCAGTTAGCTTGAAAACTCTGCTGTGGAAAGCTGGGCAACACTTTGTTCAAGCAGCTTGCTCAGCGTCACGTGTATTAGATGCCGAAGCTGGGGCTTACACCACTTCTCCAAGGCTGAATGCAAATTCTTTGACAATCAGAAAGTCTTTCTTCCTTTCAATCTTCCTGCAGTCTCTATATCCTATCCATCTTTTGCAAAAAGAAGTTAAAGGTCTAGATGGACAAGTCCTTCTTCTTAACCAAACCTGGACCCATCCTCATTGCAACCCCATCTTGTATACAAAAGGAGGTGGGGTCCTGAAGAAAAAGGAATAACAATTTGGGCTTTAGAATGAAAAATTACTTCCTTTGCTTTAAAATCCACCAGCATCTCCTGCACTAGATAAGTGGTATCACTGTGTACCTTTTACCTTTTATGTAGTAAGAACCACTTCTGAAATGGGAAGACCAGGATCCAATCCCTTCCTTTGTCGTCTTTAAAATAAATATCAGTGATAACAGTCAGTCTTGAACCAGTGCTATTCCAGTGTTTATGAGTTTGAGTTTGGAGTCTTATTGATCTGCTCACTTGCCACATTTGGCTATAAATTTCTATTTTTTTTAAGAGCCCTGAAAACCAGATTCCACCATGTAGAGCACTATCAGCGAAAGTGGAATGATTTAAGTTAGTGGTTTAATTTATAGGTTGTAATAAGCAGTAACCTGTATACAGTTTTGAATCATGTTTTGAATTTTTATTTCAAAGGCTTTCTAAGAGAAAAAGGTTTTTCTTGTTGATTGATAGAGCAGCTAAGACATTAAAACCATGGTGTTCTGCTGAATAATGACATTTGTGAGGGCATCGCAGGCCCTACACTAGGCCTGGTCCCTAGGCCTGGTCCCTGGTGACCCCTGGGGGAAATGCCCGCAGTGCGTGACAATGAGGCAAGGAGGCTCCTGTTAGCCAGCAGCTGCACAGCGGTGGTTTTGGTTTGTACTTCTAGACCTGAATGTTTGGGTTACTCCCAAATCCTGTTTTAGGTGCCTGCATCCTTTCTTTAATTCCATTCGTTTCAGCAGGTATATAGCTCGATGCACATTTACTCTGATTTTTAATTTGTTGTTGAATTGCTTCTTTCTTATCTACTAGATAGTAACGATTTTGTTGGTAAGTAGAATTAATTAACTGTGGTGAAAAACAACATGCAAAAATGTTTATTAGCTATCTTAAATATGCTGTAAACATAAGAAGAAAGTACATTTATAAAACATTTTGCATTTAAAATAATTTATTAAGCAAGGGAAACATTAACTGTAGTTAATGAAATTGATGGATCGGTTAATGAAATTGATGGATTCATTCTGGTCACTAATGGCCATACGCTGTGTTTGATATAATTTGGTATAAAAACTGTCAATCTGCTTGGAAACTTTTGAATACTTCAGCAGGAATTTATCTGTAACTTCATATGCCTAACACCTTCTGTCCTAATGCCCTTTGGGCTTTTAGAAATAGTGGATTTCATTCCCTGCCACCTGGATTATATTCACTGCAAGAGAAAAAAACAGCAGCCCGTTCTTCTTGATCCCTTTTTCAGACTTAAACAGATTGGTCCAAGTAAAGACAATTTTCTCTCAGAACCTACTAACAAAACTAAAAATCAGAGTTGTCTGTAAGCTGGTGCTGGGCTCAGTGACCCAGCTGATCCCTTACGTCTTACATTCTTAGTGGGACCGACGTAGTTATTTTTCTTAATCCTGGAAACTAAGAACTTGCATTTTTGACAGCAGGAATAACAATATTTGCACTGTTGTTAAAAATGAAAGAAATAAAGTGTGTACGTATGTGTGCTTCTGTATGTAACAATGTGACATAGTTTGAATCAATAATGAAACAGCCTTATTTGACAGTCAACATTACAGCAGTTTTCTACCTGATTCCACATATAATTAAAACAAAGCAGCCCTTAATTGAAAAATTTAAGACGGCTCATTTGTTGCAACATTTTAATATACTTGCTTTTAATATAATTGCTTAATAGATTATAAGAAGGTATATGTGGAGAAGAGAGAATGATTCAAGCTCGTATTCCAACCTGAGATTAATGCCTGAAAAGATTATCAGTCTGAAGCCTTCTGACTTAATCAGTTTATTCCATCATTTTATACTCTGATGAAGCTAGCTGGCTGTTTGACATGTATGCATTCAGTGTACAAGCAAAAAGTATGCAAAATATTGTTTCAAGTTATAGCAGGTAGGTGTGTTAATACATTCTAAAACCAAAATTGTTTCTATATCTATATACTGTCTATTGACAGAGAGCCAAAAATTCTGACAGCCATTTCAGCTGAAGATGGGTAAATTGTTTAGCACCAGAAAAAGTATTTAGAATAGTCTTATTAGCAACTGAATTTCTGCAGTGATTTACAGTCAACTGGTGTCTGATGCGCAGACTGGATGCAGACAGGTCTGTTCTGGCGTGCATTGTAGCAGTGAAAATGAAGAGCCAGCATCTGCATTTCTGTGGATTACTCTGGATTCACAGAATTGTAACTAAAAAGTCATTAGCCCAGTGTTTGTTTTTGAAACTGAAGTTGGGGCTAGTCCAGGTCTCATTGAAATGATTTAGGATTTTTGCCACAGGTTTTGGGCAAATGTCCCACTTTGAGCTCTGGACACATAAGAACTGTATGACGGTTTGGTTACTGAGCTCCTTAAATCTTCCAACTTGGTGTCTCTTAAATATTTAGGCACTGCTATCAGCAGAATAATTTCCACAAAGTCTAATTTCTTGTTCTACAACTGCCTGCTAATTACTTTATTATTTTTGGTGCGCTACCCCAACTCTGAGTTGGCTGTTTCAGGATATGGGGTGTTAGACCAGCAATACTCCGTATTATATTCCCAACTGAATGTTTTCCTGTTTAGGGTTAGTCATGAAAGAGTATTTATTTTTGAAAGTCATACCACATGTTCCCAATCCTTTGTTTGCACAGCTGTAAGAGAAGACAACTTAGTGGAAAGAATAGTCTTTCAAACCAGAAAGAATCATCTTCCAAGACAGCCATTTCACTTCCTTTGTGATCCGACAGCATCTATAACTTCATATTGGGTATGCTTGGGCATCTGAAATTAAAATCAATGTTTTTCTTATTATGTGGCATAGATTAGGTTTTGGGTTGACGATAACTGCAGATCTGCTCTGTGTGAGTGCACAAAGAACGTAATTTATTGACAGCTTGGAAAGCTGTTTTGGCATTACTAATTGTCATTGGTTTCCTCACGTGCTGTAAGACTGCAGGCGACCGTAAGAAGAGAACAAGACTTTCACACAGAAGGCAGCTGTATAAATCTCTTACTAACTATAAACAATAGGTTATAAAATACAGTTTGTTATAAAAATAATTACATTTCACTTCAAGTACATAACTTTATGAAAAGCGAAGAATACTGAGTTTAGTAGCATGTATTCTTCAAATAAGGTCTACAGGTATAAAATAAAACTAATTTAAACACATTCCTTCCTAAACTTAAAGAAATGAATGCTACTAAGTGCAAGCCAATAGTATTTTGGTGGAATGAGGTGAAACCATTGATAATTTGTGATCATAATGGCTGCCCTCATAAGTGAGTGGAGATGAGACGCTATCCCAGAGAAGAGCTAGTCTGGAAAAGTCACTTCAACCCAGACAGACCTTTAACCATCAAAAAGATTCCAATAATAATGTCTCCACCTAGCAAGGAGCAAGGTAAAAAGATCAGACCTACATTTTGGAAGGATAATCTAAGACATTCTTAACTCTGTGTTTATTCATTTACTCTGTGAAGTGAGAGAAATTAGGTTAACATATGATCCTAGCCAAGGAGGATTTGATGGGGATTTTTTTGTTTAGAATTCTTTAGGTGATTAAACAAAACTATTTTATATGTGGCTTGATATATAAGGATCAAGACCATCAAGGATATTTTACATGTAAAAATTATTTTTTTAACAAAGAAAGTAGCTCAAGGAAGTTAACGGCCTTGATTAATTTTGTTTTAGAGCTATGGATCTCATTGTCTCTTTCTTTCTTTGATTCATAGATTTGAAAAGGAAAATATATATTCTTGCTTTTTCAACTCCTAAATAGTTTCTTAGCTCTGAAAGTACTCCTAGGCAATGAACTTGACATCTGAAATACACTACAATAAAGAAATATTCTGCACCAGCAGAAGAGATTGTGGCTGTCAAAAAACAGTGTGTCAGTCCAACAGTTTCTGTTTCCAGAAAAATTTTACTTGTGCAATGGTTTTACTTCACTTCAGATTCAAGTGTTACATATGTCTTGAATAGTTTACATTTAACTGAATAAAATATTTGTTCTATGATCAGCCCTTAAAACAGGTTATGATCTGTTCTGATAGGCTTTTTTTAGTAATCACTATTAGATTAATTTTTTAATTTTATGTGTACATATATAATTAATATATTAATATATTAATTTTTCACATATATTTATATATATAATCTGGTATAAATTAACAGTTGTTTTGTCTAGTCTAAATAGCATATATTCAAAGTTTTCTTTGTGCATAACCCCAGAGCTTGTAGTCATGTTTATAACAATACCTTCACTTTCTGGGTAAGTGTTAAGATTTGGAAAAGCAAAATCTTTGCTCAGTAGGGAAACTCTTTTGTATTGTCAGTTCTCTGCCTTTTTGATCTTCTGGGGCATTTAACACAACATGGCATACATTTGTCGCCCTCTTCCCCTCTTCTCTCCCCAAAAGCCAGGAGAGAATCTTATACTTCAATAACATAATTTTATTATTTTTGGACTGAGAGACAGAGGGCTGGACATTCTTAAGGAAGCTGCCATCCACATAAAGTCCTTTTTAGGACAGTGGCTTTACTGCCATCCCCAGCTGGTATTCAGGGATGACTCCGGATCTTTAGACTGATTCACCTGAAAATGATGCTCTCCCCTCATTATTATTTCCTCAGTTTTGATACAGACAGTGATTGCCATTTCCACACATGGTACCCTGTCTTGGATGGGTCAGTACTCATCCTTTTTGAGAAGATTAATCTCTCTGAAACATTAGTTTTATTCCAGACAACAGTAGTTTGTTCTTTCTTATGAAATAAGGTGAAAGTAATTTGACTTGATTAGATGATGGGCTTCAGAGTAGTTTTCATTCATTCCAAGACTCAGTTCATATCAAGTATTTTACTTCATGCTTCCTTATGGCTTCTGAGACAGTACCTGTGATGTGGGGCTTTTTGCTTGTTTGCCTCTTGGGTGCCGTGCATGATGGCATCATGAAACCCATCTTCTGCTAGCACGGCTGCAGCCTGCCAAGATGAGGAGACACTACCACAACGCTGGGCTGTTTTCTGAGGAGCTTTGTGATGCAGGATCAGCTCTACTTAAAAAGCAGTATCTGGGCAAAGCCCACCATCTTTGGATCTTCTTGTTTATCCCAGCAGATGAGAACGATCTGACTCCATCCAGCACTCTGAGCCTCATGGTGGCAAACCCGATATATCTTTTCATTCGATTTTCAGTTCTAATGTGGTGACAGGGCTGTCAAGCAAACATTTTGGGGAACGTGTCAATTCAGATAAAAATTACATGTAAATATTTCCTGATGCTTTCCAGTCAGTGAAATGTTTTGTTATTATATTAATTTTCTTCACAACCTATTCGGGTCTAAAAGACCTAAGCGTGTCTCTGTTTTTACATCTTTATATGCAGTGAAGACTGTTGTCTAAGGCACAGCTACACAAGGGCATTGCTGTGAGCTAAGCTAGAGTGTGGGTTTGAAGCACACCATCTATTCAGCGTTCTGCTTGAGTAAATGCCTGCTACCCTTTCCTCCCATGCTTTCCAGATGTGGAGCATTGGACAGCATTGTGCGTGCAGCCAGGTAGTGCAGATAGGTTGATGTGCCCCAGCACCGCAGTCTAGCTTTGCTACAACTCATTTTCTGTAACTGTATTGTAAACTTTCCCGCTTATGGAGGAGATACCCTATGCAGCTGGCAAATCCCTCCCAGGCACTGAGCAGATATTCTTGAGAACATCAGTTTTGTACTTAGGAGAGCACAATAGTCTATTAGTTTATTTTTCCCCCTGTAAGAACAGGATTTGGGACTTACACTTTTAAAAACTTCTGTAACAGATAGTCAGTACTTTTGCATAATATACTCTGAGGGAAGTGAGGGGTGATATGATATCTATAGGAAAGCAGCAATGCCTGGGGACCCTGGGGGATCCCAAACATAACCTCCTGGCTTTACATTCATGATTGCTCCTGA
>VYZW01029337.1:135768-161719 GCA_013401315.1 Balaeniceps rex | reverse complement strand
GTGTGTATGACACCATATCGTGGGGAAGATGTGCTGACCAGAGGCACTGAGGCAGAAGCAAATTGTAGTCATATAAATTTTTACAGAGGATGTTCCTGCCCAGCCCCAGATCCATCAGGTTTTGGGAGAAGTAAAGTTATCCTTGCTGCTGTGAATGCCATGTGTCCCCCTTCTCTTCAGTTCTGGCTTGAAGGGATTTCTAGACAGCACTGATGAGAGGTATGTAGTTACACATCATGAGGACTTAGCAAAAAGGCCATTTTAACTCATGATTCTCGTGCAGTTCAGTGGCTGGCGGAAGTCTTCATGTCTGTGTCCACATCTGCTTGCTTCGTGTAATGGCACACAGAGTTTCAGAGCAGATGTTTATATTTCAAAGCAAGATGCTTATATTTCTCCTTCACCCTGCCCATTATGTGTGGGCAGAAACATTCCCTCTTCTGTGGGCTTTCAGAAGCACTTTGTATCTGGATATCTTTGTGTCCAGATAGAGAATAAAGAATGCCCTAAGGAATGTAGGGTGATGCCATTACACTGACATCAAGGATATGTATTTGCCCTTCTCACAGTAGTGTGAGCTGAACCCATTAAAATATAATGATGTGCATATGCAGCAATCTTGCAGTACTGCTGAGATATGCTCGTGTTTTCTGAGTCCTCATATTATGGTCTCAGCATGTGATGTTTATGTGCTGAATTAGTCCACATTTTCCTGCTTTTTTTTAAATGCTGGGAAACGTTTCTAAAGATGTTAATGTTTTTGAGAGCTCACGGGCTTTGATTATTCAACTGGGCCAACCTTTGGGTTATGACTCAAATGTTTCTGAAGCGATGTTGATGGAAAAATTCATGGACTTGCTTTTGTCTCCTCCCTAGAGTGTACACTATCACCACAGTAGAGATCTGGAAACTGACAGCTCAACATCTGGAATGAAGTCCCCACCAAACTCTATAAAAGAGCATTTAAACCAGAGAATTCAGCTGCTTAGAGGCCATGAGAGAATTCTGTTGATTTGTAAAAAGCGGTCTTGTTGTGCTCTGTTTCAAAGTGTTTTGACATATCTTCAGCTGGTATAAATGAGCATCATCAGTGAAAAAAAGCTTCTTAAAAATTCTTGAGAATTTGGCCACATATCAATGAAGTTTTTAAGCCAAAAAAAGAAAAGAACCCAGGCATATCAGTTATGTTTGTCCTGGCATTGTATCTAATGGGTGTTTAGCTATCCTTCTAAGAGTACTATAGATTAGATTATTTTACAGTTTGGAGATTTTCTTTTAGTATTATAGTATTTTGTGATAAGTTGAGGCTGTCCTTTTCAGACAACACTGGCATTTAGGTAGCATTGATATCCACGAACGTTTCCTCAGTGCAGGGCCGACTTGGCTAAGACACCCCTCTATTTTAAGGATCGAAGAATAACACATGGGGTCCATCTGCCTGCCGTGCATAGGCAGAAAGCAGCCTTCTCTCAGCCACTTCATGTTATCTTCAGCCTCAGGATGTTATCTGACTTCGTCTTAAGACCCAAAAATATTTGTTAAGAAACTAAAACCAATACCTTGCAGCGATTGTAGAGCTTCTGTAACTTATTTCCAGCAGCTTTATTAGGATGAATTTGTGTGTTATCCAGTGCTTGATCTGGTGGCCAGTTTCCCCAGTGTGCTTGATAATGGTATCATGGAGTAGCATACTTCACAAGATCATTTTTATTTTATGCTGTATTTTCAGGAAAGCAATTCAGTTTGCAGGTTGTTGGTTTTTAACAGGTATTGGGGAAATGGGTGAGGAGTCACCGGGGCATGAAAACACATTGAACTTGTAGGTGTGTTACTAGGTCATGTGAAAATCATTCCTGTTATAGAGTGAATGTTACTTGAATGTGGCTTTTCCACAAACCATTAATAAAATTTAAAAAAAAAAAAAACCTACCACACAAAATGCTAAAGTGTTTTAATTTTTTATGTTTATTTTCAGTCTTGGAACTGAACCAGGTGATTATTCCCACTTATGGAACTGTGCCGGATCAGCAAAACCTTCATACTCCTGAATGGGTGGGTACTTCTTTACTTTAACTACGACTACCTGCAATTTTTCCTTATACAGATATGCAACAGTCAGTAGCTGTTCCAGAAGACTAGCACTCCTTTGCATTTGCAGCCCATGCAGTTCATCTGTGTGACTGAATCTGAGCTGCTGTATCTCTGTTTCCCTAAAGGTGCCTGAAGTCATTGACTCAGATGTGAAAGTGCAGGTTGACACAGGCACTGGACTCAGTTAAAAGTGACAAATATATATTCACTATAATCTGATACACACTCATACACCTCCTCTCTCTATATAATTTTGTACATGCATGTATAAGATTTCTGTTTCATAAATACTTATGAACACACCCTACATATAAACACACATACCCTATAGTTTCATACACACCCAGGTATTAGTTGGCTGACATGAGTTCAGGGTTCATTTTTACAGAAAGCTTGAAGACACCAAGAAATTCCTTACTCCAATCAGCGACTGAAGTGGCAAGAAGAAAAAAGACCTGGAGGTGTCCATTCCCTTTATCCAAAGTTCAAGTTCCCCAGCTTGCCTAATGTTTTCTGCAGCTAACAGACTTCTGGCTCTAGCTCAAGATCCCCTGCCTCAGATCTCATTTATCTCTAAGGGATGTCCAGTTGACTCCAACAAGCCCTGCCATGGCACATGCTTTGCAAACCTGATGCCCAACTGGCATGCTGATAAGTCCAATTTTATTTTTTCCCCTAGAATGGTACAAGTGTGGTCTGCAGTTGCACAAGAAGATAGCTATAAGGCTGGATTAAAAAAGGTGTAAAATCATATACTTATCCTAAAGCTAATAGAGAAACTCCATATAAATCAAAAAAAGGCTGTTCTGTGTTTCATTACTCTAATGACAGAGGTTAGTGTCACTGGCTTTGGGTGTGTATAGGTTGTCTTTTCTAGTCAAGCTACCTCTACAAGTAGATCAGTGTTACAGGAGAACAAGGCATAAAGAAACAGGTTCAACAGTGACAAGAATTGCTCGTTGGACCAATTAATTTTGAGCACCTAAGGGTTTCATGACAGTTTTCACATAGAGAAATCATTCAAGAAAGTACTGTAATGGTGCCACCAAGTAATGAGAGCTGGAACTGGTTCCCAGTCAGCCTGGTCCAAGGCATTGACATCTAAAGTATCAGCTATTTACAAATAACTGAACCTGTCTGTGCATTTCTTTATTGCTGTCTACTAGATCCTACTCCAGGAATGACAGCCTGCTACCGCTGCTATCGGTTATCCCTTTAGCTTGCACAGAGGAGGTTTGTTATGACTGTGGAGGTCCAGGTCCTGCTGACTCCTCTGCCTATAAGGAAATACATTGTTTTCTTTATATGGCTAGGAGAACATACAATACAATGAAAAACGAGCTAAAAAGTTAAAAGATGCAAATCAAGCATTCAAATTCAGGGGGCTGAATTAGGCCGGTCCTGTTTATATGTAGATATTATGACGGAGCTGTTTAGATAATTTATTTTTCGGCTTGGCCACCAAACTGAATGCTATTTTGATTCATATCAAACTGAAATGAGAAACAGAATCACAAAAGAAAGAGACAAAGGATTTCTGTAGTGGTAGTGCGCTTAGAAAGCAGTGTAAATGAAGGGATATATTCAGTCTTCATTGCACCAAGGTGCACCAGAGCCTTGGGGAGCTGCTCTAGCAGCTTAGCTGGCAAAGTACTTGTCATAGTTATGGGTCAGGGGGTTTGTTCCTGCCCCTGCTGTAGGAAACAAATGCCCAAACTACCAGGAAATGAGTTTCCTTCTGGGAGCTGGATACTTTCACCTCCCCTGCCCCTGCCCCAGCGTTTTGCAGCAGGGTGTTCTTCATTTGAAGCTGCTTCAGTCTCTGGAAAAAGAATTAAACATTTTTTGGAGCATGATGTGGAACCAAGAGCTTCCATTTCCCAACTGAGTGCCCTGACTAGGATGTTATAAAAATCCTTCTTGGACTCTCCTTGTGGTTCAATTAAAATTTTTTTATGTATTTATATGAAGTGAAATAGCATGAAACCAGCCAGAATGTCATATACCTTGTGGTTAGAACAGTCTCCTCCAAGCAGTCTTGGTAGAATTTATTTTTATTTATACTGAAAATCAACTGTCAAAATCAATTTTTATTTTGGTTACTCATGTTTACCAGCAGTTGTAATTTCTACTCAGTTTTAGCAGCATCTTTTCTGCATTGCTCCTTCCATGTCAGGTCCTCCTTGTTGGCCACTGGGCAGTTTCAGTGGGTTGGAGGGGCCAGAAAGCTAAAATTGAGGTCAGCTGAGCCTGTCTGTGAAATAAATGATTGCTAATTGTAGCTAGAAATGGAAACTGAGTAAGAAGCCTAACCTTAAATGATTGAATAGAAGGGAAGTACTGTGCCTGTTGTCTAAACTTAGGTCATGCTTTACAGCTGGAAGTATTCTGGAAATTTGATTTGATTTTGCAAGTCATCCTGGAGTAGCCAAAACTGAGTAAGTTATTGGCTAATAGAGATGGTCCTGCTCTTCTTCTGGTGCTGTCTCTAATTATAGGATCACATGCTAAGCTTGCTGCAAGATGCCTGCCTCATTCAGCACGTGAGTAGGACATTAATCTCCAAAAAGCCCAAATTCTGTGAGGATGTTGTTTGTAGTACTTCAGCAAGGTGTAAATGTGGCAGGACATTGCACCGGAAAAATGAAAGGTTCTTATGACTAGAGAAACTGAGTGCAGTCCTAGATAATTGGATTTTATCCCTGCTTCTGCTATAGGGTTTCTGTGCAAGACTTGCGAAGTCACATCGAGCTTTTGTTTATTTCCTGAGTGTCAAAGGGGAACATCTGTGGCCCTGTTTGCGTTCGTTCAAAATAGGAGAGAGAATCGCTGAGCTCTCTGGAAAGATGTCACTGTCCTGGTGTCTCAAGCTAGAACTCCAAATTTAGGAGACAGTCAACAGGTTTTGGCATTGATCTCTAGATGCCTTATGTGATTGCCGTTAAAATGAGGGTTATGCTGTTACTTTTTCTCCTGGGGGATCATGTAAAATTAAATTTCTCAACATTTGTAGAACATCGAGATTCTGTGGGGAGGGTACCACAGGCATAGTCAGAAGGAAATCCCTCTTTTAAGCATTCGTGCTATTTAGATGAGGTGTAACAAAAAAAGACATTGAATAAAGAAGATAATAAGGACTATTGCATAACTACTATAAGGGGGGTAGAAGTATGGCCTGTGGTTGTGCAATTAAGTCATGTATCATAAACAGTATGTACAAGGAAGACAAAACTGCGTAGGCAGCATTAATTCAAGCTTTTTCCAGCTCTTAGATGTTTCATTTTGCAGTCGTACCTGCTTTATAGGTAGATAGTTTGAATTTGGATGTAACAGTAAGGGTTTTTTTGAGAGTCAGCATCTGCAGAGGGGAGGATAACTTCTTCAAAATGTCTGTTACTGCTGCCTCTCAACTACAATTTCTGCAGCAAGAAGGCTTCGGAGAAGTCCGAAGAGTGAATTTCCCAGCTCCTGCAACCCAAGAAAGATGGGGGGTGCTGAAAAGCAGGTTTTCAGCAGAGTGCTGTCTTCACCTTTCTTTAAAAGTAAGGCCGTTTGGTCTCTCTCTAATCAGGAGTGACTGGAATGCCTTCTGCAGCCAGCAGCAACTTGACGCTCAGACAGGAAGTCAAGTGGGTGTCTGGTCCAAACTTAGCTCAGGGGACGAGGCATCCCGATGCCTGGCCGGTTACCAACCGCTTTCTGCTGACAGAAATGTATGACTGTAATGACACCCCGCATTCTTCTACTTTGTCTTTAGTCTCAGTTTCTTTCAGTTTGTTACATAGCAAAAATTTCTTTGCATGTTGAGGAAATGAAAAAAAAAAACCCAAACAAAAAAACCCTTCTTCTGATTAAGTGCTTGCTAATAATCTCATTGTTGCTAAAAACAGAACTGAAACAGTCCTTTGCTGTTATTAGCAAATATGAGTCACAAGGAAAAATGTTAAAGGCACGACAGTTTTATGGCCCTGCGGAGACAGGCCAACATTAGTATGTGGTATGCAAATAAACTCATATCTTCCTGAAGTACCTTATATATATCTCATATCTTCCAGAAGTAAATGCTTGTGTTGGTCTTAAGGTCAGAAAGTTGTCTGTATTGGTCACTTAGAACATAAAGTAATAAAAGATCTTATTATATAGCTGTGATAGTAGTAAGAACTTTATATTTCTGTAACATTTTCTCCAGATGATCTCAAAGCACTTTACAAATAATTATGTTTCATGATATCCTGGTAATATAATTTGTTTCCTTTTTATTTACTTGATTTGAAGTTTCCTGAGGCCTGTAGAGAGCAATGACTGTGCTCCTAAACAGGCACTCTGAAATTTTCACCTACGTAAAACCCACAACTGAAGCGTAACCTGCGGGTCCCCTGCAAGACTGTCGCCGTGCCCCAGCCGGAGGATTTTTTGCAGGTGCCTGTCAGCAGAGGCGATGTTGCGCAGGCTCTGCTCTGCTCTCTTGTTTCCCAGTACTGATTTATTCCCCGGCGTGCTGCAGGAAGCCGTTTTGAAGCGTATCTGAAAATTATGTGAGGTTGCAGACAAGTAGTTTATCCCTCCAGTAATGATTACATTTGGTGCTATTGACAGTCACACCAAAGGCTCATGCGGACAAAATAGAGCACTTCTTTTATCCTTCCAGCTAGATAAGTCATTCCTGCAGAATCTCTTGTTATTTAAAAAAAATCAGCTTACAATACTGTGCTTGTTCAGGATGTAGTAAACAATAAATAACTGCAATTCCTGCACATATTTTTCTTCATGCTTGTCTCCGTGCTGCCCTTCCCACCACTATCCCCACTGAATGTTTAACAATGTAGTGCCCAGAGAAACCTGGAAAAGCAAAGACGGGTTTCTTTGTGATGCCACAATTTTTTCTCCCCAGCATCGCTGTTGCTGAAGGTAGCTTCCCACTAGAGTGGTCTCCTTTCATCTTCTGCTGTAGGCATCACATGTAGCCATGACTACAGGAACGGCCTCAAGAGTGAGACACAGCAGCTGCCCTTAGATACCGGCGAGCCTGGTTACACGTGAGGAGGAGCACAAGGTAGTCTCCCTCCTGAGGAGCTCTGAGTCAAGGGGCTGAAGGTCGGTTCCATGATGTGGTCACTTGGAACCAAAGCGGTTACCTCAGCCTTTACAGCCCTTGGGCGAGGGAGGGGCAAGCTTGTCTTCATATCCCACTTGTCCCTTCTCCAAGTGCCGCTTTGTCCTGAGGACAGGGAGAGTGGATGCTGTTTACCGACGACTGCTTGTGCTGGATTCGCAAAGAGAGCAGGAGGGGCCTTGTTCATTTGCCGAGGTGGCTGCGGGGGACTGGAGTCTGGATTAAGAGAAGGTGTGCAAGCAAGGGGACGTGCATGGCAGAGGGCTGCTCGGGGCCTTCAGTGTGTTTTCATCAGTGCAGCACT
Source organism: Balaeniceps rex (assembly GCA_013401315.1). Taxonomy (NCBI): domain Eukaryota; kingdom Metazoa; phylum Chordata; class Aves; order Pelecaniformes; family Balaenicipitidae; genus Balaeniceps; species Balaeniceps rex. Next base: position 154,211 of record VYZW01029337.1, on the reverse strand, counting down.
TCCCAGCTCTGGCAGGATCGCACCAGCTGTGCATACATCAGCTGGCAGTGAGGACCCAAGCAGTGGGTCTGTAGAACAAGGCGTTTGGTGCTGAGGAGGTGCTGGCTGCATTATACACATTTCTGGGCTTTTTGTTATCGCCAACTACCTCCAGTCTCATTCCTTGGAGTGAAGAGCCACTGATGCTCACCTGATCTGACACTGCTCTGAACTGAAACGCAGAGGTACACCCATATGAACGTGGCCGTTCTGACTCTAGGCTAGCCCACATAGGTGTACCCCGAGTGTTTCAAAAAGCTTTGTGCATGACCTGGCCCTTCCCTCCTTCAGATTCCTTCTGTTAATAAAGCAGCTAATAGTTCCCCATCTCTCAGTGGTAGGCAAGCGGTTGATTGTACAGCACTTGGAAAGTTCAGAAGCCTGCGGAGTATGTGCTAAATATAATTAGTATTTTACAGCTAAATGTATTACATTTTTTATTTATTAATGATGTTAATCAATATTAACCTGCTGTCCACTAGAGTATTATTATAGCATTAGAGTGCACAACCGATTGCCTCCGTCAGTACTTAAAATGTGATTATGCTGAGGCTAAGAAAATTAGAAAGTGCAGCAAATAGACCCTGCATTTGTTTCTTCCAAAACAAAGAGGTATCAATGGGCCTGTTCATTATTTTGGGTTATAATTTGCTACTGTTACTTAAGAAAAATTATGTATTGGAATTTCAGCCCCATTAACTTATATGTCTATGCACACAAGCTTGTGTGCATTTGTATGATAATAACATTTGTAATACTGTCAAGTAATATTACATATTTTTAAAAAAACAAACATTGTCTCAAAGGAATTATTAACTTCAGAGTACAGCACATCTTTTTGGTTTCCAGTCTTGTTTTTCCCCTGGTAATTATGTTGAATAATATATGATTTTTCATTACAAACTATCCAGTAGGGATTACAAGATACACCACACATCTCAGTTAATGTGGCTGTTGGAACCTTAACTATTACATTCCCATTTGCATTTTACTTCTTACTTTTAATTGAGCAACATTTAATGTTACATTACAATTTATTTGTGTGGGTCTTAATCTTGATCTCTTAAGTATTCAGGCTTAATGAGTCAATTCTTTATTATTTTATTGATACATAAAGTGTCTATGGATAGGTCAATTGAACAATGCCCTCGTGATTAAAAGCAATAGAGATTACATTTAAGAAGTTAGCTTCATAGGTATGAACTTCTGTGTATCTGGATTCATGCAGTCCAATATTGATTAATCTTTTGTCTATATTCCATTATACATGTACAGTTTGATATGTATAGAGAGAGAAACATGTATGTATACGGTAACACATATATACTCATGTGAATAAAACCATGTATATAAGTAAATTCATGAGTCAGAATACTGATTAACAGGCAGTCTTTCCATCTAGTTATTGACAATCAGGTTAAGCCAGTTATCGCCAAGTTACATACTAGTTTTATAAGCTTAAAGGAGCCTATGTTTAAAGGAAAATTATTTAAATGGTGAAGTTATGCAATCACAAATTATGATCAAAACTTGTTTGATCAAAACTTGATCTGATGTTTGCTGTCTGCCATTTCTTTCCTTTCTATCCTGTGGATAGATCATATAGGAAAAAGAACTAAAAGCTGCCGTGAAAAAAACTCAAAGCTATTACTACTTTTATGCTTTCAAGTGCTTGAATTTCACAACTAAACTCTGTCTCTTTAAACAGAAGTAATTATAATGCTGTTCCTAAGATTCAAAAGATGAAGAAGCCCAATTAAAAAACCTTCTGGTTTATGCAGTGGCAACACTTCCCCTCCTTATTCATTATCACAAGGTTTGGGCTCTGTGTTTCCAGCATTGCAACACGGAGCAATTTTAGCCCCGGCCAGAGCCTGCTGGGGTCCTGGGGGAGGGCAGAGGCTGCAGGGCTGGGCTCTGTGCCTGGCTGGGCTCAGCTCCCCGCACCCTCTTCTGCTGCTGCCCCAGCGCCTCCCAAGCTGTCTCCCAACAGGGGCTGTTGGCCGTTGTCAATGCTTTCCTCCTGATGAGAGTCTACTCAACATGAAAACATCATGATTATGTTTTAAATGAGACTGGAAATGGTTGCAGCAGGGCTGCAGTTTACACCCATGGCTAGTCCTCAGCAGGAGGAAAACTCGTCAGGGTCAAGTCTGACTGCTTGATGGGACTATGCCAACTCCAGCTCTCAAGATTTTAGAAACTCACATCTGTGACTCCCTTTGGGTGATAGAGGTACTCAGTGTCATTGTGGTCTGGTGATGCCATCTGAAAGTTTAAAGCATTTTTTTTCCTAAAAGTTTATTCACAGTGTGCAGTTGTATGTTGATTTGGTGACTGCCTGGGTAGTTTCTGAATCCTAGGCCAGGTTGTGAAACTAACATAGAATATATGCATATATTGGCTGTAGGTCAGCATATATATACACATATATATAAAAATGCATGTACGTATGTCAGCAGCTGCTTGCTCTCAGGTTTGTCACAAATATCTAGGCACTGGTGGGATTCAGAGAACTGTTCTAACCAAGAATCTGCTCAGACTGCTTGAAGCAACTCAGTTAACAGGACCTCTCTGCAGCAGAGCCTAGCCTTTGCATAGACAATGTAAAAAAATAGTGAGTTTAAACTCCCCTGAGTTTATTTAAAATATGGAAATTTTGTCATAATTATGGGGAGACACATCTTGGTTGACTGTTTTGACTTGGCCAATAAACAGTAACAAAATAGTCTACAGGGAGAGGTTTAGAATAAAGCTCCTGGGAAATTTTGTTTTGGAAACACTGACATATGTGGTTCCTAAAACACTGTATGCTCCCCGGAACTGGGGTGCTCCTGGCTGAAGACCGGCATTCTTCTCACTTCTATCACAGTTGAAGAACAACCATATCAGTCTGCACTTAAGGGGTCTCTTGACACCACAACCACGTTTCCATGTGCTTTTCTGTGGACCAGACATCCCAGAGCTCCCAAAACTGGACCTGGCATCCCTCATGAAGTTTGGTCTGCACTGACAGGGAAACTTCAGGGATAGGACATCTGGGAATCTTTTGTGTGTCCCCAAAGGCACAGCATGTTCAAGAGATTATTCTGGGTCATTTTGTCTGGCTTGATCCTGCCCTGGGCCACCCTGCATGCCCAGCCATCTGGAAGCCAAGGTTTCTCTGCAGTTCTGTATGGGGGTCTTGCCAGCTTTGGAGATCTTACCATCTCTAATGCAATGCTGAGTCCCATTTCAGACATTTGATATCTATCAACTTCAGTGGCACTGCCCTCATTAACACCATGGATGGATTTGGCCAAGTACCTGAGAGTTTGGTGGTCATTACATGATGATTCTGATAACATTGCAGCTATATATTTCCTGAAAGGAGGGGTTGTTAGCTGTGATAGTACCCTCAGAGTACTCTAAGAAACTACAAAATCATCACTCGAGGATTCAGGTTCCCCTGTCATCAATGTGTCTGTATCATTTCACACATGAAATAACACATTAAGATGTTATTAGTGGATATGACAATCTATCCTACTTTCCTCCAGGGACTAGATAATGGCTTATGGGTATATTAATCCTTTTGATTTTGGCATATATTATAACATGATGGATGTGTGGCATACAACAATGTTTTTTTGCTTGCTGAGATGTTGTGAATAAGAAAAGAAATAAATCCATATAGGATGTGCCCGTTTTGAGAATTCATCTGCAGCCTGGTCATGTTCTTTCTTCTCTGGGCAATGGTGGGTTTGGGTACTAGGGTGCATGAAACTACTGGGCTTTTTGTTTTGGTTTTTTTTTAATTGCAGAGATGCTTAAACTTCTGTCAGGTGAGGGGACAGATGGGAAAGCGCTAATTCCAAGACTCCCATCAGACAACATATCTTGTAGACAGACTATCTAACATTACGTCCATGACGGCATGCAAATTACTTGACAGATGCATTATTCGGGAATGCTGCTGCATCCCAATGCTCCTCCCATTGCCAAAAGCTAATATGCTATTTTTAAAGAACAAAATTAGGTCAAGTTATGCTGGTTTTATGTCATGCAGAGACCTCTCAAACTTTATTTTCTCCATTCTACTCCGTGCTACTTTTGTTGTCACTTTGGTCTTCGTGTTATATGAGTCCGAAGTGTTGAATTTCTCTGTTCACTGAAATACTGTGTAACAGGAAGCAAGTAAGGAACCAATGAGTAAAGTTCTTCATATTAATCTATCCTACCTGCCTTCCAGGCTGATTTTGATGATAAACCTGACTCCTTGTTCTTCAGTGATGGGCAGCGAAGAATTGATTTTGTTTTGGTGTATGAAGATGAAAGCAAAAAAATTACTCGTAAGAGGAGTGATCGTAAAAAGCAAAAGGTAAGTTATTTTCCATATAAATCTGAATCATTTTCTGGGTGTTAGAGCAGTGAGCAGAAAGGACAGTGATGTCACCCAGAACAGCAATTGCATTGCCCTGTCCTAGGAGTACTCTTGGGAGCTGGGAGACTGAAGCCCATCAAACTGAGCAGGGAACAGGGGTGAGCTTAAGCCAGTAGATTGCTGTGTAAATGGGCAGAGCACTGCATATCATGTCTGTCAGTGTGTGCTAGGTGACCTCAGAGCATCCTCCTTTGGGAGATGTGAGCAGAAAAATGCTGGTATCAGGTTCCCAGTTAGAATTAGACACCAAGATCTTCAAGACTAGAGCAATTTTCTATACCTACAGTAACTGAATTAGGCCCCTAGTGGACTCTGGTATTAAAATCTGGGTATTCAGAGGAACCCATAGAAGGAGGCAGCTGACCAGGTGCTCCAGATTACAGTTATGAACATAGCTGCTGACGTTCTGCCCAATAAAGTACCAAAGTCGTTTATGGGAAATAATAGTACGTCACGTTGCCACCAGAATTTCTCCCTGAACCACTCCTTCCCTTGACACTTCAACAGCTTGGCCCTCCCTAGGGACCTTGCAAAAAATTTCTGACTCAAGCCAGTGCCTGCTTGATGCTCCTTAGCAACTATGAATGACAATCATAGATTATTTTTAACTATTATTTTTTAATTATTTCAGTAGTTCTATCAGTGGACTACATTCATTATGGCACCCAGGGCCACAAAAACAAGCTCAGCCATGCCACTGAGCTATTTTAATTGTGAACTACCTGAGAATTATCCATCCATGGGATTGTAGTCCCCTTGGCATCTGTGTTGTCCCACCCACCCTCTTCCTTCTCCAATTTAGCAACTCCACGTTCCAGCAGCAGCCTCTGGTAGAGACAGGCAAGGACAAAGATACCACTGAAAGCAGCTCATATACAAATAATGATTTGCAGTTAGGAAAGAGAAGAGTAGGAGTAAAAAGGCCTGTAGCTAAGTTGGCTGATATTCATTACTCAGTGTTGTTGTTGGCATTAACGGGGCAGCCATAAGGAATGTCGTTAGTAGGGTTTGAGGGAGTCCTGCAGTGGGTGGATGTTGCATTACACATGATCACAGGATCAGCAATAAAAATTAATTGAACGAGGTAATTAGAAACAAAAAGCTGCCCCTTTGGAAACAATTGTTTTTATCAATTAGCATTTTACATTTATGTTTGTAATATTTGGCCATTGCCCAAATGTACTTAAAAATATAATGAGTGTCTTTTCCAAACAGTGATGGAAATTAAATGTGAGCAATGGAGTAGTATTTTTAGTGCAGCATTGATGTTAGGACATTAGCCAGAATGAAACCATGAATAATTAGACCAGGAGATTGTGGGTGATGCGCTAGGTGCCTGCAAAAAAAGTTTACTCTCAAAGGCTTCTACAGAGAGACCTACAGTCTCTCTAGTCAGTCCTACAAAGATCTGCAGGCACACTGAATCTGTGGTGTGCTGAGGAAGAGGAAGCAGTCTATCTACACGAAACAAATGTGAGAACGAGAGGATATTAGATTAATGATCAGATAAGGTGAAGACTGAGCGTCTGGGGAGCAGCTCTGTGGAAGAGGCCCTCATGGTCTTGGTGGACAGCAAGCTGGACAAGAGCCAGCTGTGTGGCCTGGCAACAGAGTGGCCAAGAAAGGCTGTATGGGCAGAAGTACGGCCAGGAGATTGGGGTGACGTGGATGTGTCAGAAGGAAGCTGAAAACAGCGGTGATAGCAGTTTTCAGAGCCAGGATTTCCATGGACAGGGAGAATCTGAAGCCATAGGGGTACTGTGGAAGGCGTAGGCAAGAATTTTGATACTGGGAACGCATATGGTGCTGAAAGGGTGGTAAGAAAACATAGAAAGAGACAAGGATGAAGAAGTGGCAGTTACAGGGGACTTCCAAGGACAAGAACAGAGGTTACAAGTGTGATGACACTGAGCTGGAGAACTAATGAAAAAATCCAAAGTTCGCCATGAAGCAGACAAAACATTACACATAGGGTGAAGTACCAGAGGGCACTGAAAGGTGGAGGAAGGAGAAGAGGGAGTGAAGAGAGGATTTTGTTCAGTGAGTCTGTCACATAAGCTGAAATGAGTCACCTGGTCATAACCAAACTCCTGTGATACAGCTCAGAAGTACTGGCTCCCTCCCTCTAATGCCCCACATACAGATGTCATCAGTTTAGAGATGCATTTCCTTTATCTGTTGTTGGAGGAACAGGCTTTTAAAATGTGAATAGATGTAAGCTTTCTAATTTTTTAGGATGGGATAGGTGCAGGTCAGCTCCAAGCACACAAACACTTTAGTCACCTCAGAGACAGACACATCCTTCATCTCACTTGAGATCACTTGCTGTGCAAGGGGAGGAAGCTGTACGTGCTGCAAATCTTCATTCCCTAAGCAAATGCTGCACAGACGTTGGCAGCACTGATAACATTTTTCTTCCTGTACCTCCTCCCGGGCAGGTTGCAGGACACTGCCTTGGGATCTACCTCACACTTATACTAGGAGTGAAAGAAGAGAAACTGAGACATAAAAAAGAAATAAATGTGAATAGAATACTTGAAAAGAAGAAACAAAACACATATACCTTCATGTTTGAGATGGAAAGGAAAATTACATTTATGGTACAGTTTTGCATCCTTGGAATTCCAGGGAGGAAATTAACATTTTGGCCTACCACAGTTCCCAGAAAGGTGTGGAGATGATGCTGCCCCAGATAAGATACATAAGGTTTCATCAGTGTTGGCATAAAACCTAGTTGATAGCTTGTCTTTACTGACACGGGTTTTTATTTGGTTACAGTTTTTTTCTGGAGCAAATGACTTCTACCCTTGTGATGATATACAAGATACCAAAATGAGGAGTATTGCCATTTACTGTCGGCTTTAAATACTGCATACATCACTGTCTGTCTCTGATCAATGATTAACTGAAAATGCCAAATTTTATAAGGAGTATCATGTGTAATTCAAGGTGCTTTAAGCTTGAATAGGTTCCTTGCTCATACTACTCTTTCTTTGACTCTCCTGACAGTTTTATAGAGCTATTATCCAGAGGTTTATTGTTCACAGAATTTGGAAACTCCAGCTTATTAAAGAATAGCAGATCCAGTGAAGTCTGTTCTCGTAGGGTGAAATCCTCACCTCGCTGAGGTCAGCAGCAAGGTCTCCATTGGCCATGTGCAATGTTACAGGTCTGTGAAATGTAGGGACCAGGAGTGCAGTCACTGGGACAAATTCTGTCTGACGCGCACTGCACCCCACCTGATTGCATGACGTGGAAGTTGGGGCAGAATTTAACTTGTTAGTGGACATCTATATATCTACATTTCTGAAGTTAAAAGTTTTGGGTGCTGCACTGGGTGGTTTGGTATGATACTGAGAGTGGAGGAGTCCCCAGACACTTAACTGAGTTTAGTGGGAAGGATTTGAAAATCAGACCTCAACCTAGGTAACCAATTTACTGGATTCAGAGAAACGGGGTACGGATCCACCTATTCTTCTTCAGCAAGAGAATAGTTGGGTCCTGGCATCATCGTTATATTTGATTTGAATGGCTTTCTGTCCTTTTTCAAAAGAACTGCATGAGTGTAACTGAGAAAATGGCCCAGCATTAATTTTTATTAATTAGCAGTATTCTTGGGAAATCATCTCAGAGGAGAGAAGGAAATAACTAAAAACATGGAGGTGATTTGGATAGAAGGAACAAAAATATGGGATTCTGAAGCACTTGGAGATGCACAGTGGTGCTGTACCTCTCTCATTTTCATGTGTTTCTGAAATCTGGTTTAAAGGAGGCAAAGTCAAACTACTGAAATGACATCCTCATGGAAGTTTCTAACATAACTTACAGATTCAAAAGTTAGCAGATAAGCTTCATATATGCAATTCAATTTGAACTCCAAACCTTTTTAAGTTGATATACAATTAATTTTGCAAGCACTAGCAAAAATCAAACTTTCAGGAGCAGATTCCAGAAACTGTACCTTGCAAGCAATTGAAATTCCTGCCCAAAGCATGTTTTTTAAACCTACAATTTATGTACCCTATTTGTCAGGATAGGTTACCATCAGAATAGAAATTAAATATCACCAGTCTTTCCAGGAATGCTCTAAAATGCCAGTTTTATCTGTTGGGGTCCCCAAGGAACTCTGTCGAGAGTTAAAGGGTCAGCACCAGAAAGGCAAGTTAAAAATAGATCGATGCAGAATGTCATTCTAGTCCATCTGCTTCCCCCAACAGAAATAAGTGGAAAGACTGTCAGTAATTTAAGCAGTAATGTGGGCAAAACCTTCATTTCCAGCCATGAAGTAATCTGTTTTTATTTTTTTTCAAATTAAATGAAAACTATAATTCACAGAGAATATTACACTCATCTGCTTTTTAAGTACGGTCTTAGAGAGAACTTCAGCAAGGCTAGAGAAGTTTGTCTTCATAAGCAAACAATGAGCAGTTCCTGCCTCTAGACTTGTTTAGTTTAGATAGCCGACAAACAGAAAGCTTGGATAACTTAAAAAACTAATTGTACTTCACCCGCTGTTTAGCATGCGTAACACCTGTGGCAGCAGAACAATACTTGGGTTTACAGAAAGAGGGGTACCTCGGTGCCATTTTATGCCGTGATTTGAGGCAGTAGAGGATGGCAGGCTCTACATGCCTGTGGTGTGCCCAGCCAACCTACCCAGGAAGTCTGATAACAAGGATGAAAGGGACCTTTGAAACGGGGAGGAGGGCAACCACACCTGCCCTGGTCCCTGCTAGATGGATTGGTTTTGAAGCAGGAACTCACTGAAATAAAGTCTCCGTTCTTGAGGCAACCTCAAACCCAAATTTTACTTCTTTGCCTAATGGATGGAAGGAAGGATGAACAAAGGATGGGAAGACAAATGGAAGAAGGGAGTTACTCTGAAGTTCCTGCATACATTCATAGGACCAGAAATGGGTCTTTCCAAATAGGATGACTAGAAGCCGCTGTTGAGAGCAGGGCTAGACTGCAGTATTGCCAGTTCTGTGTGGTCATGAATCAGGTTTCAGAAAATCACGAGGCTGGCTTAAAATCAGAGAGTATCTCAGAAAATATGTATTTGGAGTTCTTTGGGTTTACTTTTTTTGTGTCAGCCTTTATAGCATATTCTGCTTCACATTTTTATGATTATCTTCAAACATAAGGGAAAGAAGCTTACAGAAGCAGAGCTTCTCAATCAATTAGTGTCCTGATGCTGACAGCTGGGACTTCCAGAAAAGCTTCCAAATACCATCAAAGAAACTGTGAGAGTTGGCAGCTAATATTGATACAGTGATCCTCTCCACTCCCTTCAGCTGATTTCCATGGGGGAGTTTTGGGCCCCATGCTCTTTCTCTTTCTTACTGACTGTGATTTATCTGTTGCCTGTCAGGTAAGGCAGAGGTGGCTATTCAAACACTCCTTCCTTGTTAGGATTTTTCCCCTGAAGCCACACAGATATTGTTGTGGGGAACTTTTCTCTTTGCACAAAAGAAACTAAACAAAGATATGAGTTGGCGTTCTTCTGTCACTGTAATCAAAGTAAGTGCTCCCTACCATCTACAAAACACAGAAAAAACTGCTAGTGGTCTGCTACCAATTTCCAGACCCACAATCTTGTTAAGCTCCTCAGCTTGGCAAGACAATCACCAGACATTTAAAGCATTATGGTGAAAAAGCAGCTCCCAAGAGCTAACCCTTCTGCATGCCTGTAATACTTGGCATTTACTTACACTATGCTTTCACTTTCTTAAGATTGTATATGATTATGCATCATGTAGTGTCTTAGTCTATTGGCTAGCCATTCAATGATCAAAATCTATGTCAGGTTTAGATCAGCAGCATTACCATGATTGTGTTATTATTACAACTTAGCCTTGCAGGTAGCTGAGCAAAATGCCAGATACTAAAATAAACTTCGGACAGTCTCCACCTTACAGCCTAATAAGCTATCATATCTTTATGCTGTATTCCCCAGTCAATGCAAAACCACTATAGACTCCTCTGGGTAAAAGCCTAGCTCCTCCATAGATCATCATATGCATAATTCAATCATTTATATAAAATAGCAAAGCCCCTAATTAGCAGCACCTCCCAGGGGCTTTGTTTCTCACTACTTGCATTAATACATTATTAGAAACCTTAATATTGTCAACATTCCTCTAAGATTTTGAGGGCAAAATTAATTTGGGGAACTCCTTGCCATAATAAATTATTAAAGCAATCTGAATGGTAAGATTAAAAAACCAAAGTATTAGATTTCTACAAATGAGAATTGCCCTGCATCTATCTTTGTGCTATTTAGGAAGAAATGAAACAGGTATTTAGCCCTCTGCCTCTTTTATTTGCTGAAACGAAGCAGAACTCAGGTTGAAATATTTTAATGATTCAGTAGTATTCACCTTACAAAGAACCACGTGAATATGGAGGAAGCAAAGAGATAGGACGAAATGGCAGAAGAGTTAATAGTGGAGTAACAAACAACTTCTGTGTTGTGTACTACATATATCAATGATCTGGTAAGGGGATTGAGTTATGATATAACAAAAATTGCAGAGGAAATCATTATGTAGTTTACTCAGAAGCCAAGACGACTGAACCGTTAGCTTTGAAGGAGAATGGAGAGTACTATTACCTATGAAACGTTGAAAAATGCAAGGAAATATGTTACTGCAAGGAAAAAACTCATTCACATTTGGGATTCTAAGTTAGCACCTTAGTACAAGGAAGAGACTTACATGTCACAAGAAACAGCTATATTAAGTGTCCTCTACAAGGTTCAGCTGCCATCAAAATTCTAGATAATAGGAAGTATTTTTTATATATGATGTATTATAAATGTGCATATTACATATGTATATACACAATGAAAAAATATGAGGAGTATTATACTGTTACCAATAAACAAGTGGATTAGTGGGACATGGAGAGGTACCTCCATGAAGAGTGCTATCAAAGTTTGGGCTTGTGGTTTTGTTCTGAGAAAAGAGAGGAATAAGGAGAAATGTGATAAATATTGATGAAAGAAGAAAACAGATTGAAAGATTTGGCTCTTCCTGTCCCTAACCCGAGAAGAAGGCGATATTCACTGGAATAAAAAGGCAGAAAACCCAAAACAGATAAAAGAAATACATTTTAACAAAATATGAAATTAGTCCATCACGACCATTGCCACATGCAGGTGCTGCAGCTGACAACTAACAAAGTATAAATGGGGTAAGCTGTTTATATTATTATTCAGTTTCATAATTATTAATTCCAAGACTTGCTAGAGTTTTGGAAAAATAGTTTTTTCTGCTTTGGGGACTTACAACAGTCTTTAAACATTAAAGAACTGGATGAAACTTATGTGGAGATACAACTGATCTGTGGAACTCCTCAAGATTTTTGCCCTTTTTGCTGAAGCATCTGGTTTTTGTCTCCTAGACTGAGTGGGTCTTGGGTCTGGTCCTGAAGACCAGTTTCCATGTACCTATCAAAGCTCCTAAGACTATCTGAAGGGTCATTCATTGACTCTGGTCCTTCACAGTAGCAACAGGCCTGGTTCTTAAGCACAGATCTTAAGGCAGTTAGTCTGGCTATAGAGAACCAGGCGACAGAAACCATTGGACCATTCTTCTTTTAAGTTCCTGTAGTGGTAGGTGCAGAATCCTTTAAGCACAGGGCATATAAACAACCAAAAATTTGGCCAGTGGCATGAAAGCAATCTGGGAGTACGAAAGTAGTATCACCAAGTCACTCTGACAACCTCGCTGCATACCTCGCCTAACCTGGTTCAGGAATAAAGCCACCAGTCCCCAGTGCATTAATGTCATCTCCTTCTGGCAAACTGCTCACAGAAGTGCTCCCCTGGCCCCAGCTGCCTACAGGTGCCCCCCCCTTACCCGTGCTGATATTTTGACATGCAGTCTGTAGGCCAGGGAGAGCTGACTACCCTTGGCTTATATAAACAAATAGCTCATTGGGGAACTATCCAGTTGATCCAGATAGCTTTTAAATTGGATTATTTCACATGAAGTTTCAAAATTTCTTATAAACCCCTTATGGAGTTGTATGTTTTGTATTTTGAGGGGAGAGGGGCTGCTTGTCTCTGAGTGTTTTTTGAGGGGAGGTCATGTGTGTGGAGAAGCAAATTCAAGACTGCAAAGACATTTCAGATTTTTTGTAACTCGCTACCTGCCAAGTGCTGGCAACTGTGAAGTGAAATTAAAATGATACCTGAATTTCATCTTTACTGACGAAAACTTGTCATGTCTTTCTGGGGACATTGAATGCTCCTAGAATAGCACCACTGACTCTACAAGTGCTACAGCTCTTGGCTTCTTCCTTTGGGAATGCTGGTCCATGGACTAAAATGCAGAGGGCTACTACAGTTTGAACCACGATGTGAACTCATATGATTACAGTGAAAGAAGAATAAAGTTACAGGTTGCTGGAAGGAAAATGGGATGGAAAGCACTTGAGATGAAGACTTTCTAAAGGGCAGATTAGTGGGGGGCAGGAGGCTGCAGTCAGTAGTTCAGTTAGTGACTAAAGGTGAAGGAGAGCACAAGTTTCAGGGGTAGTTTCTCTCAAAATTCAAAATTTGGGGCACATTTTTACCTCTGTAATGTACCAGAAACTAAGAGGGTGAATTCTCCACAATTGCATTTGAGACCAATGTTGCTTATCAGACAAAAAAAACCTTCTGGAATAGTAGGTAAGACTGTACCTGTCACCGCAGTAGCTGTCAAGTGGGCTGTAGAGATAACGACCCAACGATTTTTTGTTTTGGGAGGCAATTCCATTCTTCTGTGCATGCATATTTGTGGAGTTTGGAACAGATGTTTTACAGTGTTCAATACCTTTCAACAGAGGAAGAGACAAGTATACGAATCAAACCTGATAAACAACGGCTTGCAACTTGAAGCAACGAGATCGGTGAGTGCTCTTCTCTGTGTGAACGGCTGTGTCTGAGAGCAAAGCTGCCCCTGTGGGAATAAGGAAAGTGGGTATATGAATTTACTGTAACTTTTCTCTCCTCTCAGGAGAAAAAGGCCCACCTTTTTCCCATCAGTAGCGTCTCTGTGATCTGATGTGAAATCTTTTAAACTTTGTGTCTGTTTCTTCCTCTGGAAGGGAAGCTGGGAGATTACATACGTTGTGTTTGCTCAGCGCTTGGAAGATAAAAATTACTGCTACACTCTGAGGAGAGGTTCTCCCCCCACTCTGGCTGTGTAGGATGTGTGGGAAGTCAGTGGGTTTCCAAGGCAGAATTCCCCTGCCAGCAGAGCAGCCCAGGGCTCCTGCACGTGACCCTGCTCCTCGCAGGGCCTCGCACAGTGCAAACAGTTGTAACTTTTATGCTTTGTATATTTTGGGCTGTGAAGTCGCCTGCGGGCAGTTCACGAGTGCTGTGATAATGCACACCAGCTGCCAGAGCTGCTGTCTCTTGCAGGGAGGGTTAGAGCCCCTCAGAGCCCCTTTCCTTCCTGCCCTGCAGGGCTGCAGTGCTCCACCTGGGTCTCCCTGTCCAGGACAATCACTTCCAGTCTAAAATTACTATCGTTTGGTAGTCTATAGTGGGCTCCAGAAAAGGTCATTTTGCTCCTTCCTCCCAAATTAGGCCCAGAATCCATGGCATCGTGGTATTTATTTCATTTCTGCAGTAAGAGCTCCTCTGCACGTCCAGGGCTGCAGCCCTGCTCTTCACATTCATAAGAAAGTAAACTGCTTGCTGGAAGTCTGACACGGACCTGTTGCTATACTTGCATTTTGCAGTTTTCAATAATTCTGCTGCAATCAGGACTGAAAAAGTTTTGAAACTGGAAGTTTCTCCAGGCTAGAGCAGATATCTAACTGATGTTCCTGAGCCAACAAGCTGCATAATTCGTAATTTTGTGTGGCTGAGACTCACTAATGCAGGGTGTCAATAGAAGGCCTACAGGCAATGTGTAGACAGGAGACAAGAGAGGCTGTCAGGGTTCCCACTGCATACTGGTGCTAGTTTGGGTGTGCAACTGGGAGCAAATGTGCCCCGTGCTGTCTTTCTCAGTAGTCTGAGCTGATTCCCCTTTCCCTCTCCCCATTCTCCCTATGAAGCTGGGAATTCATGTTGCCCGGGAGCACCCATGGGTGCCTAGCCTGCTTCCATCAAGTCACATCACCCTGGAGCTGTACTTGAACTGCTGGGGAGTCAGCTCCAAAGCCAGAGCTGCCCTGCCAGGCTACAAGTACAAACATTTCTAATTAACATGTATGGGGGAAGCTTTGTTAAACTTAAATTACTTTGTAAAATACTTTGCAGAGATGTAAATATTAAGCATTAAGGGAACATTTAGCTGTCTTTTTTTTATATACCTTTATAAGCCTGAGTGTTTCCACCTCATGTCAGTGCTTTTACAACGCTAATGATACATTCACTGAGATGGACAAAGAACTTCAACAAGTTTGAATAGGTCATCTATGAGCTGTAAAGAGGAAGAAAATTCTGGGTAGTTTAAGAGGTGTTATGAAAAATCCTTTGCTTTGATTTTCTCACACATATTTTTAATATTCTTTCATTTTAGGTTTTGGATGAAAAACTTATTTTTGTGAAAGTGCATGCACCTTGGGAAGTGCTGTGCACATACGCTGAGGTTATGCACATCAAATTGCCTCTGCAACCCAATGACCTGAAAACTCGAGACTCAGCTTTCAACTGGTTTAGCAGACTCTTCAGAGTGGATGAAAATATCATCAAACCTGAGCAGGAATTTTTCACTGCCCCTTTTCAAAAGGACCATTTGTCCAACTTTTATATTCAAGACAAAGACACATTTTTCAATCCTGCAACTAGAAGCCGAATTGTAAGTCCACGAAGTATTTCTAGTATTTAATCTTAAAAAGAAAAGATTCCTGTAATCAAATCAGTGCAATTGCCTTCATGAAAACATCCTGAAAAATTAGAAATATTTGGGATGCAATATTCCTGTGTCATTTATGAAACAGCCTGGACAATCCAGAAGGAAAACATCCCTTTCATTTGTCCCATTTCTGTTCCACCTGAATTTAAAGGGGGGATTTGAATGGTTCGTATACCCTGTGCAATTAATTTTGTCTGCACTGCTTACCCTTTCCTAACTCGATCATATGCTGAAATAGGTATAGCTGTGTATGATTACTTTCAGGTTGCAAGAGACACAAAAATATTTTATAAATTTCAGGTTCATTTTATCCTGTCCCGTGTGGAATATGCAATGAAAAACAACGTGAAAAAGTTTGGCATTAACAAATTACTGGACACTGGAATCTACAAAGCGGCATTTCCCCTTCATGATGTAAGTCCAGTGTTTGTAACTAAAATATAGAATCATGGAATCATAGAATCATTTGGTTGGAAAAGACCTTTAAGATCATCAAGTCCAACCATACCTGTCCACTACTAAACCATGTCCCTAAGCACCTCGTCAACCCAGCTTTTAAATCCCTCCAGGGATGGTGACTCAACCACTTCCCTGGGCAGCCTGTTCCAATACTTGACAAAATGCTATTTCAAAATAGAGGTCTGAACTATATCTGGGGAGTTTATATCAAAAGATACAAGCACTATTGGTTGCCTTACTCCTTGACTGGTTATTATGTCCACATGGTAGAATAGGACATAGTTTGACTAAAGAGATTTTCTTCCAAAGCACTGTTGGTTAAAAATGTAGCTCCATAACTGGAAAACAATATATTTCATTTAGGAGGTGTTAACCTTGTATTGTCTGGGAGATGTAGTTCAGTAAAGTGCCTGGCCTGAGCGATAGTTCCCACGACGCACTGTGTCATCGGTTCTAAGTCGATTTTAGCATTGTCCATTTTTTAGTATTCAGTTTTGCAGTATTAAAATTCATATCAAATGTGAACATTTTAAATAAAGATGTAGAATACAAATCTCATCTCAGGATGCATGACAGTCTCACACAGTGAGAAACATTCCCACAGCTCCCAAACATTGCAACATACGTGCAGGGAAACTCACGTTTCTGCAGGAAGGCTCTGTCCGGCCAGTCCAACACCTCACAGGGCATGTCAGAGTCATGTGGAGAAAAGCCTAACTGGGTTGAATTTCATCTTGAAATAATAAGAAAGCCAGCTTTTGTGTCTACACTTCTGAAGATTTTTAAAGTATATCATTTAAAGAAGCAGGTTATACTGAAAATTGTTTTGCATACAAAGGCTAGCAATAGTACAGAAAACGAAAATGAAGGAGGAAAAAAATCAGATTTCAGAGTGTTTGACTAAGGAAAAACCCCATGTGAGGCTGCAAATGGGATGCAGTAAGCAAAGACTGAGAGCTGATTTTCTGCATTATATCTGTTATATTCCCACACCCCCACACCTCCTCCCCATCCAAGCCACCGTTCTGTGTCTGAGGTATGTTCTGTTGGGATGACACTGAGAACATGGGAGGTCAAGAATGGTAACTGCTTCAGCTGTTTGGACTCTGCTTAAAATATTCAGGAGGCCTCAAAGGATTTCAAGGAAATCTTTAAGGCAGAATCAAGACAAATCATGTTTCTTGTAAGTAACCCAAAGCTTTACAGGATAGATTAAAATCATTCGTGACTAACCATTTTTAAGGTTTCCTTTTAAAGATTTAAAACCTACCTTGCAGGCTATTTCTATCATGGCATGGGGAATTTGGACTCAGTATGCCTAGTAATTAATGACTGTCTTTTTATACAATTAAAATTATATATCACAGCTACTCTGAAAATCAAAAGTAGCCTATAGATTTCTACAAATGTCACTTGTCTTCTTTCATCACAGATATAGAATGGAAAATTCCCTCAAATAAGATAGGCTTTATTGAAATAAGTTTTCAAATAACCTAGTAAAAACACAAGGATTATCTCCATGTGAACTCTCTTTTAAATTTAAAACAGAGGCTAGAAGCCCTGGATTTATCCCTCAGACTTTCCAGCCTTCATTCCAGTACAATATTATTTTGAAGCAAAGCATGTTAGCATCTTAGAGCTACTTAAAATCCATTTTAATTCAGTCCTGTTCTCTAATTAGAATGGATCCTTTTCTGTTTTCTATTCCTAAGTGCCAAGACGCTGACATGTGCTTACATTTAAGTTCATGATGAGCCTCTGTTATTTTCAGCTCACACATGTAAAGCATTTGCTTTAGCATTCAGTGCCTTTCTGAACACCTTCTACCGTGAATCCTGGTGCACTCCCAGAGCTGCTTTCCTGCTCCTTTTCCTGGCTTGCAGTGAGACAGGGCAAAAAGGCTATTCCAGGCTCTGGCTTCATGGCGTGGGGTCTGCAGAGATGAGAGCTGATCTGTGCTGGTTAGATTAATGGTATCTTCTCATGCTCTTTCTGTTTTGCAGTCTAGTTTTAGGCACCTGTCAACCGATCCTAACTGCCCAAGTGAACGGTATCTTCTCTATAGAGAATGGGCTCATCCTAAAAATATTTTCAAACTGCAACCCCTGGATTTCATCAGGTTGGTGTGACTGGGGCTGGACTAATGCAGAGGGAACTGGGAATTTACATAACAGGTCTGGCTTTGGGGACATCAAAGAAGCACAGCTCAGTGCTGAGTACATACACCTGTATCAGCTTATGCATGGGAGCATTTTTTGAGCATGGTTTCATGATAAACCAATTCATGAAAAGGCAACTGCTTAAAATTTTTCTTTGCAAGGTATGATCTTTCTCTCTTTTTCCTTTTTTCCCCTCCCCTTCCTGTCCTCTTATAAAAGCATAAAAGTGGCAATAGAAATACCCACCTCTAATACTTCTGCGAATCCCAAAGTTCAAACCAGAGGAATATGACAATACAAGTTGGCACAAATGTCTAAAATGATGAGCCATTTCAAACAGAAATGTGAATTTACTTGCATTTCAGGAAAAAACCTTTCCCCTCCACAGGAAATACTATGGAGAGAAAATTGGAATCTACTTTGCTTGGCTGGGCTTTTACACTAATATGCTGATCGTGGCTGCAGTTGTAGGAGTTGCTTGTTTTCTGTATGGATTCCTGA
>VYZW01029337.1:29594-123767 GCA_013401315.1 Balaeniceps rex | reverse complement strand
AAAGTACAGATGTGTGGGAAGGAATTTATACTTAACTGTAGGCACCTTAATGTAGTTGCCAGTTTTAGGAGCTTGCACTGCTGAGGTTCCTGTGTCATAAATACACAGAGGTAGGCATCGGCCCCAGCTTAGGAGACTTAAGTCTACTTTATTAAATCCCCTAAGAAATGATTCAGTGTTGCTGCCAGAGGCCAGGATCACAGACCATTTGCTATCTTTCCCTAAGAATGCATCAAGAAAAAAGGGTGAAATAGAGGGAAAGATGTTACATTATATATCATGCCAAGACTGTTTTTTTAACCAAAGACATTTCTGTTTGAAACATGTATAAATAGGTATTGTTGCTAAGTGCATGTGGATGCAATTATGGTTAATAACAGCAAACACAGGGACAAGGATAATCCTCATTTCAATGAAATAGGATTCATATTTATGAGGATCTTAGTTTAGATCTCTATTTATTATACATTTTGAGTAGCTTTAGCTTCTGTAGCTCACTCCAGCTCAGCTTCACTTTTTCCTATTCTCTGTCAATATATTACTCTGACATTTATCTGATCATTTGCATTGCTTTCACATTCCATCCACATTATACTAATGTTTATTAGAGGGCACTTGAAAAGTTTCAAAATTAACTGCCATAGTTGGAACTATCCTATATAGATCTTATTTTTATATCTCATACTACACAAAACCTGGTTCTTTTTAAAAGCTTATAAACCTATGCCACATTTAACATAGAAAATCATAGCTAGAAGGTTCCTTTCAGACAGGTCAAAGAGTGAAGAATATGCTAAAGCATAACGATTTTGATCCTCAGAGATCCTATAAAGACTCAGTGCATTTTCACACCATCACACTGAGGTAGGCATTTTCTTTGGGAAAGCCATCCCATTGTTCCTATGGGATAAATTGAGAAATACGGAGATCAAGGACCAAAATTTTAGTGCCTGCTAATTTTAGCCAATGAGGTTAGAAAGCTAATGGCCTTGGGTGCCATGATCAGCCGAGAAGGATGGGTCCATTGAAAAGGACTATGCACCCTGTCATAGCTGAAGTCAGTAAGATTTGAGGACACTCAGCCTCTATGCAAGTAATTTTTATCTTAGAATGGGCAGCAAAGAAAAAGACACATGTAATCAGGCAAGACTTTTGAAACCATGAACAATGTGAGTTTCCAGGACCGCAAAGCAGGAAAGGAAACAAAACCAGAGACTTCTTTCCTTTTTTCTGCCCTCAATGTCATAAAGGGTTTCATTGCAGCACCCAAAAAATATGAAGAAAAGATTGGGTGCATCCTTGATTTGCTTCTAAATCTTTTACAGCAAGAAGAACATGTGCCATACACTGCCTGTGGGAAGTGCATAAGGATGACTTTATGTACAAGTGCAGTCTTCTTCTGGGTAAAGTTCTCCTCTTATTCTTTCACCTCATGAATTCACTTCTCTAGTAAGTGTCTAAAGAAAGATCCTCTTGAACTGAACAAAAGGTAACAAAGGAACAAGTTCAGTTGGATTTCCATCTGATGCATAAACCAAGCCCATAAGGTGTGGACCCACATGGAGAAGGTAACTGCAGTCACCGAATACTCATTAGCATACAGTCAATAGAAAATAAGTCAAAATATCCTGCAGGTGTAGCTTGTGAGTTATGCTTGTGAATGTGGTCCGTTGGGTTTTCCCTCATTATTTTAAGATGAATGTCTTTGGTTTTGATGGGGTAGCAGGGGAAAGACTTTGGTTTATATGCTCTCCTCCCTGCCATTTTCTATCCTACTTGTTCCAGCTGTTTGCTTCAATATCGTGTCTCACAGTCCTGGGCCTCTTTCAGGGTTTTCGTTTCACTTAACAGAGCAAAGCTGGGTGCTCTCTAATCTTCCAGAGCTGCTGCTTCAATTATAACTAAAACTTGAAAGCAGTCCAGTCACCCATGAAACAGTACCTAACATGGTGAGCATGCCCAGAGATGTTGCCCTGAAAAGCTCAGTGTTTTAGCATGCTGTGTGTCCTCCTCACCTGTAGCACAAACAGCAGCTGGAAAAGACCTCATCCTAGGTGATAGGAGAAAGGTAGGAGATAGAGTGGTGGCTGGCAGCCCAGGAGAGCCTCAACGTTAACATGGCTGAAACACAAAGGAAAGAATACTGGCTTGCTGTTGGATTTAAATAGGCAGGACTTCAGGTTGAAGGGAAGAGATTTGGTCTGGGTTTGTCATTTGTGTTACTGCACTCTCTTATTACGTGCAGGGAGAGGGTAGGAAGTGGAAAAAAGATGCACAGCTCTGTGGACCTCAATCTGAATAATAGCTGGAGAACTAGCAAGAAGTAAAAGTAGGAGAAGAAGCAGAAAGAAAGGAGATGGCAAGCAAGATGGGGTTCATGGATCATTATTACAACTCCTGCAGGTTACAGGACTTGGCTTAAAATTTGTCTATTCCTTTTGAGGAGTCTGTAGTCTGTAATATTACCATGTGAAAGAGAACCTACAGCCCCCTCCATAATCAATGCAGGCTTGCTAGTACATTTGCCATCCTGCCAATTGACCAATGTCAAAAGAGGGAGATTTCTTCCATCACATGCCTCGAGGCGTAAGATTTTATTATCTCATTATCTTTGTTTGCATCGGTACAAACTTTGTTATTAGTCATAAACCAGACCATCTCTTTTCTTTCCCGCAGATTGACTATGCTGCATGAAAAAAAGGCTCCTTTTATGGTTTCTAAATTTATTGCCTTTTATCTTATTTGAGCATCCTCTTGCACTCATCTTATGCGATGGAATGACATGCACAGAATTGGTTTCCTTTTGCCTATTGTAAAAAGTATTTCAAACTCACTTTTTCCCAAAGCCAGTGGTTCAATATTAACATCTTTCTTGCGTTCTCTTGGCAGATTCTTTTGATTATTGCTTCAGTTATTGGAATCATTGTCTACAGGCTCTCGGTTTTCCTGGTGTTTTCTGCAACGTTGCCACAGCACATTAACGGAACGGAGGCGATCCGCAAGTACCTGACTCCGCAGACAGCCACTTCAGTAACTGCTTCACTCATCAGCTTTATAGTCATTATGGTTCTCAACGTCGTCTATGAAAAAGTGGCAATCCTGATTACTGACTTCGGTATGCTGATGCTGTACCTCAGATAGAAACTTGGGGTAAAACAGCAAGAAAAAATAGCATTTATATGTATAATAAGAACTCCAATAAATTAACACCTGTACCACATATTTCAGAATTTTCCCACCAAATCATACAATACCATCTAGAAATTTTCAAATACAGATCTTCTCAATATCAAAGGAATATAATATTCAGCTCTTTGCCTGAAAACTCCTTGTATAGTCAGCATGAAAGATCAATTGTTTACAGTTTTGTGCTTGTGAAACAGACAAAGCAAATAAAATCACTGTAATAACCAAGCTTTATGAAAACAGATCAGTAACGCATAACACATTCAATTACATTAGCTTTTGTTTATGGGGAGAATAGCTATTTTCTTGTAAATAAATGAAATAAGGTCACTGTTCCAAAGCTAGATACCATTCCCATGTTATTAAATAGATAAACAGTCACAAATATTATTATTCTTTATATCCAGGCCATCAACATTAAAGTAGCTATTTTACTTTAGATGTGTGAAGTAGTGCGGTGTTTTAATATAGTTTCATTTAATACTGTTTCATCAGTTCAAAGTGTTACATTTGCATCTTTCCTGAGTGTGCTGGATTTGGGTGCTTTTTTTTCCCCTGAGTTATCGGAATTTGTGCTTATTCTTTTTCTTTATTGTCAAGGAACAAGTCCTTTCCTTTTTACAACACATACAGTTTTAGAATTAGCATAATAGTTACAGTATACATGGGGATTATGTACAATCTAATTCATAATGTTCTCAGTCATATTAAGGAATACAAGGCATACACATACTTCTCCAGCTGAGGCTGTAAAGCAACCTGTAGGTTACTTGTAGGTTGGCTTTTTTATTCTTTTTTTTTTTCATTGCAGAGCTTCCAAGGACACAGACCGATTATGAAAACAGTCTGACCACAAAGATGTTCTTGTTCCAGTTTGTCAACTACTATTCTTCATGCTTCTACATAGCCTTCTTTAAGGGTAAATTTGTAGGTCACCCTGGAAATCCAGTTTATTGGCTAGGAAAGTATCGCAATGAAGAGGTAAGAATGTATAATAGTGTTTGTTTTTAAACAGCACGAGCCATTAGTCCAGGTATTCTGCTGCAGTTAGGAGTGTATAACATGGTTGTACATATTTAACATGAAGGTTCAAAAAGTGACTGCCTCCCAAGCCAATTGCCTCCTTAGTAACCCCTAGCATAAATGACTATGACACGAGACCAATTGGGCTTAGAAATGTATTACACGTACCCAGACAAGCTTATTTTCCCATGGCCCAGCAACCTGCGAATCAGCGCAGAAGGGAAAGGGAGAACATCAGTAGAAGCATTCCTGTTCTGCTGGGTGACCCTTGCCTGGTGACAGCAGAGTACAAAGGCACATGACTTCGCCTGCTATTTCAGTCTTTCACTAGTGTCCTGTCAACCTACCACATATGACTGTATGTGGCCTGGAGTTGGCTTTTGCATACATTACTGGAAAGGTTTGCCTAAATAGTCTTCTCACATTGCTTTAAGAAATGTTATCATAATAAAACAGGAATGCATTATTTTAAATGCTTCATTCATGCCTGAAAAGTTACCCAACTTCAAAAATTACTCATGTCTCTCCCAACCTTCAGTGTGATCCAGGCGGGTGTCTTCTCGAACTCACAACTCAGCTTGCTGTCATAGTAGGAGGTAAAGCAATCTGGAACAACATTCAAGAAGTGCTCCTTCCGTAAGTTCAAACGATTAAGTAATCTGCTCTTTCATATTTGAAAGATACTGCTTTTGCTTGATGCGTTCAGGCATTTGGTCACTAAATTTGATAGGTGCATATTGTATTCTACAAGAATAAGGCTAGTCTTTTGGGGCCTTTTTAGACAGTTTGGATATTTTCGGTCTGGTAGCTCTGAGCTCCTGTCTCTATTCTGACTGATTTTAGTTCTAATCAGAAATGCTTCCTTCCTCTGCAAACCAGACTGAATATGTTTCAGGTTGGATACTTAAAACTGAGGCAGGAGAAACTCTGACAATATTAAAATAAATACTGTTACTTAATATTAAGTGGAATGATCTGGTGTTATACATTGGGCTTTTAAAAATCATGCATAAGTTACTAATTTAGCTCATTTAGTTTTACAGTCATATTTGATATTCATTGTGTCTGTACGTTCTCTTTCAGTGGGGCAGATCTCTGGAAGGTCATGTTTTAATGTAAATAATAAGCAAAGTGCTAACCACAAATGCCCTCCATTTAATTTAGGTTAAGCTACTATCCAGGACTCTGTTCCTTCTCCCAGGACTTGTTCTTTATTTTATGCTGACCAGTGGCTGTTATGATGCTTGGAGTAGGGAACTCCCAGATTGCTCATGCCCTCCTAAATGCCATAAGCACTAGCCCATGGCATTGTATTCCCTCTGGCTGTGGTTCTTCCAAGACCATGAATTGTGCTCCTTTGCTGCACAGTGACCCTGCTGCCAAGTGTGTCATAAATACTGTGTAGGGTTGAGGCTAGGGTGCTCTGCTGAGATACGGTTCCTCCAGACCCCAATGCTCCATATATGCTGCTGGTTACAGGATGGACCTGTAGACCCATTGTCGTGGTTTAGCCCCACTCGGCAACTAAGCACCACGCAGCCGCTCGCTCACCCTCCCCCTCCCCGGTGGGATGGGGGAGAGAATCGGAAGGGCAAGAGTAAGAAAACCCACGGGTTGAGATAAGAACAGTTTAATAATTGAAATAAAATAATAATAATAGTAATAATAATAATGATAATAATAATAATAATAATTGTAATGAAAAGGAGAACGAGAGAGACAAACAAAACCCAGGGAAAAGAAAACAAGTGATGCAACCGCTCACCACCCGCCGACCGACACCCAGCCAGTCCCCGAGCAGCGATCGCTGCCCCCCGGCTAACTCCCCTCGGTTTATATACTGAGCATGACGTCATATGGTATGGAATAGCCCTTTGGTCGATTTGGATCAACTATCTTGGGCCGTGCCCCCTCCCAACTTCTTGTGCACCTGGCAGAGCATGGGAAGCTGAAAAAGAAAGTCCTTGACTAGTCTAAGCATTACTTAGCAACAACTAAAACATCAGTGTGTTATCAGCATTCTTCTCATGCTAAATCCAAAACACAGCACTATGCTAGCTACTAGGAAGAAAAGTAACTCTAACTCAGCTGAAACCAGGACACCCATCCTTCTTTTCAACATCTTATTTTACCTGGGGAAGGGTACCTAGACTGAGTATACCTGCAGATGTCAGCTCCAGCCATAGACAACTGACACTCCCTTCTGTGTACAGGAAATATATTCATCTGACCAGAATTTTTATTCACTTCCCAGGGTAACAAGTAACATTTAAGTGTTGAAATGCTGAGTATCACTTCTGGATCTGATTCTTAACTGCTCTCTCATTCTGCATCTCTGCAAGTATTAAGAGAACCATTTTGGTTTTTTCTCTGTCGATAGACATTCATCCCCACCCCGCTTTTTTTGAATATGGTTCTTTGGCTGCTGAAAATGGCTACAGCCAATTCATCAGTTTTCTCAAATTCTCATGCAAGCCTTTCAGATGAGAAGATCAGCCTCACCTCAATCCCTGGGAAGGTGAAGGAGCAGCTAATCCTGGAAACCATTTCCAGGCACATGAAGGACAAGAAAGTCATCAGGAGTAGTCAGAATGGATTCACTATGGGGAAGTCATGGTTGACCAACCTGCTAACCTTCTATGATGAAATGACTGGCTCAGTAGATGAGGGGAGAGCCGTGGATAGTCTGCCTGGACTTCAGTAAGGCTGTTGACACTGTCTTCCATAAAAGCCTTGTAGAGAAGCTGTTGAAGTATGGGCTGGATGAGCAGACAGTGAGGTGGACTGAAAGCTTGCTGAATGGCCAGGCCCAGAGGGTGGTGATCAGAGGCATGAAGCCTAGTTGGAGGCTAGTCACTAGCGGTGTACCCCAGGGGTCAGTACTGGGTCCTGTCCTGTTTAACATCTTCATTAATGATCTGGATGAGGGGACAGAGTGCACCCTCAGCAAGTTTGCTGATGACACCAAACTGATAAGTCAGACGGTTGTGCTACCACCCAGAGGGACCTTGACAGGCTGGATAGATGGGCTGACAAGAACCACATGGAATTCAACAAGGGGAAGTGCAAAGTCCTGCAGTTGGGGAAGAACAACCCCATACACCAGTATATGCTGGGGGCCACCCAGCTGGAAAGCAGCTTGGCAGAAAACAGACTGGGGATCCTGGTGGATACCAAGTTCAACATAAGCCAGCAATGTGCCCTTGTGGCAAAGGCGGCTAACGGTATCCTCAGCTGCATTAGGCAAAGTGTTGCCAGCAGGTCGAGGGAGGGGATCCTTCCCCTCTAGTCAGCACTGGGGAGGCCATACCTGGAGTACTGTATCCAGTTCTGGGCCCCCCAGTACAAGAGAGACATGGACATGCTGAAGAAAGTCCAGAAAAGGGCCACAAGGATGATTAAGGGACTGGAGCACCTCACATATGAGGAGAGGCTGAGAGAGCTTGGACTGTTCAGCCTGGAGAAGAGAAGGCTCAGGGAGATCTCATCAATGTTTACAAATACCTGAAGGGTGAGAGTAAAGAAGAGGGGGTCAGCCTAATCTCAGTGACTAATGCCCAGTGACAGGACCAGAGGCAATGGGCACAAACTGAAACACAGGAGGTTCCCTCTGAACATAAGAAAACACCTTTTTACTGTGAAGGTGACCAAGCACTGGCACAGGTTGCCCAGGGAGATTGTGGAGTCTCCACCCTTGGAGATATTGAAAAGCCATCTGGACATGGTCCTGGGCAGCTGGCTCTAGGTGGCCGCACCTGAGCAAGGAGGGGTCGGACCAGATGACCTCCAGAGGTGCCTTCTAACCTCAATCATTCTATGGTTCTGTGAATTTTGTGATCAGAAGGAATTAATCTGTCTAACCACAGGCCTACATTTAACTTGATTTTTTTGTTGCCTTGAATTTTATGTGGTCATTTACCTGTACAACATAAGCATAAATCACTTTGATTCTGATATATCGCCCTTTTACAATCTTATTTATGGTTGTAAATAACTGCTTTCAGGATAAGGCAACAGAAGATTATACTCATGTTTGAAGGAAGTTTTCAGTAATTCAAGAATAACTAAATCCACTGTTCAAAGCTATAACAGCACAAATGCCAATTTTTTTCATTTACTGAACTTTTTAGGTTATTTTACCAATGTTAGTGGTCTTTTTCTCCCTGGCTGATAGTTGGGTTAAGAATCTTATTGGAAGATACTGTGCAGCTGCTAGATCAGAAAAAGTTGTTCCACGCTGGGAACAGGACTACCACCTGCAGCCCATTGGAAAACTTGGACTGTTTTATGAGTATCTTGAAATGGGTAAGTGGCAGTTTAATTTGGATTCGCTATCGCTGCTGGATGCAAACACGCTCTAAAGAAAATCTTCATACAAGCAATGCTTAATAAGTTTATAGACAGAGGAGACATGAATGTTTTCCAAGATAAGTTTTGATGAGCCATTATAGATAGTTTTGCAAGCTTCTATTAAGCAGCTACGCCTCAATCCAATTTATAACCAGGAAACAGCATGTGATTGTACAAGGAGAAGTGCTGCTTCTTTGCCCCATCCTCTGAGAAATGCACCCAGAAGGCAGACCACTGCCACGTTCTGGTGTTGTACAGCAGAGCCCTGTGTCAGCCTGCTCTGCCAGGGATCTGCAGTCACCAGTACCTGTTACTGGTCTCTTGGGAGCTGGCGGATCTCCGGGTTGTTGCCACCATCCATTCTGTCACAGCATTGCCAGCGTACTTGTAGCAGCACCCAGACACCAATAACATGATTGTTAGTTCGGGTTTTCCAGCACAGCACTGAGACAGAGAGTCATTAGATTTCCAAGTCTTCATGATGAAGACAACAAGAAAGAAATGGATGTTTAAATACCCTGAATGATTCCTCTTGGCTTGTTGTGACTTGTAACATTTTCCTGTCCCACCACCTAGCAGGTTTTTTCAGTACTGTTGTGCCCCTATCTTCTCATACATAAGATTTGCTAGGAACTCAGCTACTCTTTCGTGTCTCTTTCTCCCACAGTTGGAGTACATAAAGCATACGTGCTCATATATGCTTATCTCCAGTAAGTGAAAGCCCCATCAATGTATGTAACCTGTACCTTTGACAGTTATACAGTTTGGCTTTGTCACTCTGTTTGTGGCCTCATTCCCCCTGGCTCCTCTTCTGGCTCTTGTTAACAACATGTTGGAAATCCGGTTGGATGCGTGGAAGCTGACAACGCAGTTCAGGCGCATGGTTCCACAGAAGGCACAAGACATCGGCGCCTGGCAGCCCATCATGCAAGGCATAGCCATTCTGGCGGTGGTCACCAATGTAAGTACTGGGCCAACAACTGCAAAAGGTAAAATGCCTTCACTGCAGGTGTTACATCCAGATGTGGGAACACCACGTGTGGCAATGTAGCACTTAAATGATGCTAAAAGAATTACGAGCATCAGTCCCTTAAGACTTTAGCCCCTATGAAATAGGCACTCAGTTACTTTCCAGAGGTTTTGGAAACAGAATATGGCTACTGTCTAAAATGTTATATCTAAAGAAAAGAAATTTTATTTATGGTTGCTAGAGTTTTCAGAAAAATTTGTTACATATGAAGACTATAGCACATCTTTCCTAAAATTATAGCACGTAATAGAGAGATCTTTCCGGACAGCATGAATTTCAAAAAAATTAGGTTGCAGCTTAGCTAAGTTATAATTGATTGTTGCTTCTAATTGTTACAATTCTTATGGTCATGCCTTTGTATCTGAATTTGGCTTTAAGCAATTTTGCACTTTAAACAGAAATTCAGCTTCTTTCTTGTGTACTTAAAAATACAATGTGTGCTCAAAATTGCAGCACTAACCTTTTGAGATCAGAATAAATTTTCTGAGAATTTGCAAATTAATCTGTTTTTCAGTTGTATTTAAAATTAATTTTAAAAGTTTTTTAAAAATATTTAGAAAAACTTTTTTTTTCTGATGAATATAGTCCTAACAATGAAAGTCAGATCTTTCAAATTTCCCATATCGTTAATTCACCAAGATCTTATACATAGGCTGCATTATGGGGAGAAAAATAATCCATTGGACTTTACCACTGTGAATTATTCAATTGCTTATTTTTAAACAGTGGCTAATACGTATTACCTTTCAAAAAATTCCCACTGCTGGACTTTCTCAAAAGAGCAGTGACCACTGGTTTCCTCTGCAGGTACAGTAACACCACAGGCTGTCCGTGGTTAATTGCCTTTTTCAACAAGGTCACCATTTTCTACTGTTATCAGTGAGATCGGAGATTCCTTCTGACACACTTAAAGGTAGTCTGTACCTCCAGAACGTCCTCCTTGCAGTAGCAGTACCTTATTGCACTCAGTAGGAGTTTCTGGAGAAAGCAGTTGGGTCTGAAGACAAGAGTTCATCTTAGCCCAAGCTTTCACAGGAAGCTCTGCCTGTTTGGAGAATGGTGGACTTCGGGTAAGAGGAGGGAGACGGAGCTGAGCACTCTACCATAGATACTAACATGATAGTTAGGGGACTTATTTCAAGTAAAAGAGCAATTCAAATTTAAATAAGGGCATGAACTTATTTTCCTGTACCTCAGGCACCTTCTATAGTCATTAGGTGCTTGGCTGGTCTGGGGTCTCGACCCCAGGGGTTCTGCTTTTCAGAAATAATGGGACAGGTACATGCACCCTCTCTTCCCACACCCAGATGAGCATCCTTGCATATTGCTCTCTTTTAGCCCCACTTTTAAAAGTCTTTGTTTTGTCCCTGGAAGGATGAAGCTGTTTTCAAAGAATGGGAAGATGACCTCCCATAAGCTGACTGCCTGTTGGGTTATCATCTTCTCAGTAGCTTGTTTTCATTATTTTTGGGGTGGGTATGGTACCGTATAGAAATAGGAGTCCAGGGTAGATTTCAGTGATCAGGAAAATTTTATATGTCAGCTTCAGCTACCAGACATATTTTCAGGTATTTGAAGGTCTCTCAAAATGACCATTATTCTTTTTCAGAACTTTGTTTTGCACTATAGCAATTCAACAGGTATGGTAAACATAGCTAGGATGTAGAGAGGAGACTCAGCAGGACATAAAGGCAGAGAATTAAGCACAGAGAAATGTCAGAAGAAAAAAGGGAACTTGAAGATGGAAAATTTGCAGAAGAATCTGGGAGACAGACAACAAGCTAGAGCATATGCGCCAGCTGTTTCGCACTGCTCTGCTGAGGCAAGCCAAACATAAATCCAGTTGTTCCACCGGCATGTGAAAAATCCAAGGCCTACTAGTAAATCTGATGTTAAAAGTTAAAACAAAAATGATGCAACTTTGGTAAGATATGTTCAGACTGTTAGAAATGTCAGGTGGCACCAGAGATACTTTGGGGCTCTTTTGTTTTAGTGCCTGTGTAAAAAAATTGTTAATGATGACTCCCCCAGCAAACTATGAGGATAGTGCAAATTCCCAGATGAAGCATAGCTATAGTAAAGTAGAGGTAACATTATTGGTGCATCAATAGCCTTTTTTGAACTATGCTGCTACAAAACTTATAAAATAAAAGGCAAAGAAGTTTCTGGTGCCCTGGAAGTAAAACAAATACATTATGCTATTGGATAAGCTAACTGTCTTTCCTAGTTAATCCTGCTGGGTCTGGTAATACCACTATGAAATAAAAAGTTGGAGATACATCTTAAGATTACTTTAAAATATTGTTATGAGTACCTTAGTCATAGTCCTTATGGTATTCAGGGCAGAGTTAAAGTGGCTTTGGTGACCTTACAGTGGCTCAGACATGTGTAGGCTTCTGTTAGGAATGTATTCATGTCCTGCTCTCAATTCTGCAGAAAAATGACCCAGCAATAGTTTTAGGTGTCTGTCGCTACCCATCCACAGCCCACCTGAGGCTAATTGGAGCTTTGCAACCTTTTTTCACTCCAAATTCCTCCTTATGTGCTATACTCCTCAAGGCATCGCTGAAAACATGGAGTCCTCAATGTGCAAAAGAATATTGGCAGCTTGGTTTTACTCTCTGTCCTCCTTGACAGGCACTCAATCCCAATGCTCGTATGACTGTTAACTGCAGGCATGCTTCTTTCAGAGTCACCCTATCTGGAGGTCTCACGCGTTAGACAGAGTTAATGTCAGTGTGAATGTAGTGCATTCACCACTGACATCGGTGGGACTATTAGCATGCAAGGGGCACAACACCAGAGACTGTCATGTTCAAAAGGCCCTGCTGCAGGTGTTGTAAGGACCTCAGAGATCAGTAATTCTTGCTAATGAAATATGAGCTATAAAGCCATATACTAGATCAAATGCTAGAAGCTGTTTTCTTCCTTTAAGTATGTTTTTTTCTTGTTTGATATCCAGGATCTAGTATAGGCCATCAGTCTTTCCTTTACCATCCCTTCCTTGATTTTTTATTAGTACACAGAAACTTTCTCTTCTGTGTGACTTGTTACAGCTGATTAGACTTGGGTAGTGTATCATCTTCTCCTTCATGCATTACCTGTGGAACACCTATCAGCTTTGCAACTTGCTGCTCAGGCACTGGACTTGCTGTTGCATGACACCAAAGCATCTGTTGTTGATTTGAAGACTGATTTTGATTAGTTATGGTATAAATGGAAAACTGTGTGCAGTAAAGCTCGGGAAATAGAGAATGCACTATTTGTTTGTAGTTCTCCAGTGCAATACTCTGAAATGCAGCCCATAATTCAGGAGGAAAAAGTTTTTCCTTTGAGAGGATGCCGTAGGATTAGCTTTCGTATTTCTCTCCTTGCAGCTCTCTGGAGCGCATCTGGAGATCATTCCGAGAGAAGGAGGACAGTAGAACAGAGTTCAGATTTAGGATGATGAGAGACCTGGGGCCTTGCAAAAAAAATCAGCGAGAGCAAATATTAAGTTGTGTAAATACCGTATTCCAGCATCGTTCTAAATGATACACAGAAGCAGTATTAAACTCATTTGGTCCAAAGGGAGAAGGGAATTTTTTGCCTTACTGTTCAGTTGCTATTAGTTCATTTATGGTCTGACTGGATGAGCTAATGAACAGAAAGAAATTATATTTAACTAAAACTTTCTGTGCTTGTACTTCAGTTAAAAACAGAGTAATTTAGGTGTCAGGTCTTCCCCCTGCAACTGCAAGACACAGTAATATATATTTCTTGTCAGCCAAAAACACCTACTCTGCCTGTAAATATAAACAACACATAATTTTCACTTCATTGCACACTGGCATGTAATACTTAAAAACAGTTTTAAAAAGTGCATGCCAACTACATTTGATTTAAGCCAGAGTACAGTATCCAAAAAAAAAAAAAATCTTATCCTTGAAAATTTTAAACAAGTTTATTTTAGTCTTAGGATGCGTCCCTTTTCTTTCTCATCAACCAAATTAACTTTCCCTCAGCTGAACTCAATTGTAACAATATTGTGGAGAATCAAATGTAGATTTCGGACCACAGTCTCAATCTTAAGTCTTTTTTCTGCAACTTTTGTCTTAACTAGAGTTTAGCTTCTCAGGTACTTCAAAGTAAGCCAACTCAAAAGGTAAGACATTAGGATAGTGTTCAACATTTGGCAGTGGTGCTACTTGAGGTGGGGTGGGTCTTGCACCCTTTTCAGCTCCTTGCCCTTTCCTTTCCCTGTCTTTTCCCCTTGTTGCTGTCTCTTGTGTTGTGCTGGCACCAGCACCTTGACAAACACATGATGAAACCAGATCAGGCAGTAGATCCAGCCGGGATTCCTCACCAGATCAGTGCCGTGATCTGATCTGCTGCACAGCTGCGTGAATGCATGAGTGACTGCTAGGGGCAGAGGCAGGAGGGACGGTGGTTGTTTTGGCTAGCACTGCCACCAAAGCGTTGTTTGAGGAACTGTAGAAGAGGTGCCTGCATTTTTTTCTACCTTTCTCCTCTCTCCCTTTCCCTTTTTTCCAACTGTTACAAATACCTCCTCAAGTTGGAGCTGTCTTGCTGGGAATGCTGCACAAAGGTGGACAATTTTTGCCCAATCTCATGAAAACAAGGAAATATGGACTGCATGAATTGCAGACTGGCATGAAGGGAAATTAAACCACAGATATTAACCAGCTGTCACACTCCTCTGTTACCCATTACTGCTTAAGTTTGCCCCCTCCTCTGTCCCATGCCTTTCCTATGGCTTTTTTCTTCCCCTTTTATACATCTCTGCCTACACCTCCCTCCCCCGATCCCATTAGATCCCTACTTCACACCTTTCTCCTCCATGTCTCTGCCCTGATTCTTTCCATCCATGTTGTCAAGTGGGTTTTTTTTCCCCTGCTGTGGGACAAAGACTTCTCTTTCAGCCCCAGAGTGCAGCTCGTCACTCCTTCCTAGGTGCTGGGCACCAGAGATGCCTGTCGTCATAAGTTGGCACTCAGCTGCAGATCTTGCCAGTGGAAAGTCTTCCTCACAGGGAAACCTTTTGAATTTGCAATAGCAGAGGAGGAGATTAGATTAAACATAGTTAACCTGTCCTCCAGAATAGGATGTTTTGGGAAGTTCATGAGTTTAGAAAAGACTTCCCACAACAAACCCACGGATCCAGTTTCCTACCCAGTTTGTGACTAGCAGACTGAGTAGGACAGGGACTCTCTTGGGAATAAGATAAAAACAAATGGTCACGTCATATGTAAAACAGCACTATGCAGCTGCTACTAAAAAAATTATCTTGGCATCAAGAGCAGTTTCCACATGTACTGACACTGAAACTTATGAGGCAACAACTGCCAAGATGAATTTGGGCTGGCTACCACCTCAGAAAGAGTGGGATGTTTCTAGGGTCAGAGATGGATCAGCTATATATATAATTTATTTAATACTTTTACTCAAACCTTAGGTTTCCTGGTGAAATTTAATTTTCTATTATTGAAGGACTCTTCTGTTGTTTCCATGAGTTTCATCAGGCAGGATTTTTTTAAGCATCTCATTAAGTACATCTGATAGCAAGCACATTTGCTGAAGGTTACCTTAGAGTACTTTAAGGTGAGTTTGGCTGCTGACCTCCACGGCATGCTCATGAGGAAAAAAGTGTATTATAGTGTAACTTTTTTAAGGCTTCCAGGAGAGCTAGCGTAATTTAAAACCCATACAGACTGTACATTCCAGAAAGAGATTTTTTTATGCCCGTGAGTGACTATGTGCTCATTTACAGAGGGAACCACTGGCTGGAAAAGCACACATTTTCTATTTTTAGTTCATACCGTAACTTTTGAGATACTAAGTATATGGCAAAGCCATACATATTAAGGCTTATTTCTTAAATGCTACTCTGCTTTTTTGTCTTCTTTTTCTGAAATGCAGGCTATGATAATTGCTTTTACATCTGACATGATTCCTCGTCTGGTTTATTACTGGTCCTTTTCAGTCCCTCCTTATGGGAGTCACAGCAGCCACACTATGAAAGGGTATATAAACAGTACGCTTTCTGTCTTCAATATATCAGACTTCAAGAATGCAAGCAAGCCATTTTCCCCTTGGTTTGGGAGCCAAACGACGTGCAGGCAAGTGTCAAATAACCATTCTTTTTCAGTGAGAAGAATAAATATTTTTTTTTAATATCTAAATCATCTAATTCAGTTAACAATATCCAGTAAGAAATGTTAAAACACAGTAAAAGCCAGCATATTTTGAATGGCAGAACTGAGTGGAAGTATTTACCCATAAGTTTGTGCTACTCAGAAAATTCTTACTTTATTTTGTTTTTCTCATAATTGATAGTCTTCAAATTTTTTATAAGCAGTTCTTAATACAGTGGCAAAAAAAAAAGGACATTTCAGCCAAATATAGCTTATTCTGCAGGTACGAAGTTTACCCGTTACTGTAGTTACGGCAGCGAACTGTTCCTGGATGCATTAAGCATCCATTGGACATGTCTTGCTCCATCCTCTGGCCGCAGTGCCTTACTGCAGAGATGCCTGAGCCTAGTTCCTGACTTTCCTACGTTGCCTTCAGATACCGGGATCTCCGCTACCCTCCTGGTCACCAGCACCAATACGAGCATAATATATACTACTGGCATGTCATTGCAGCCAAGCTGGCTTTCATCATTGTCATGGAGGTAAGTGTATGGGGTTTTGAGCATTATTTATTTAAATTACTCTTCCCTCCATGCAGAAAATCCTTCAGAGATGTTCTGTCCAGGCAGGGCTATCAGAGCTGGCAATGTATGCTAGCATGGACTAGAGCTTGGGAGATGTAAATAAAGTGTAGCACCGTTAGAAAAAGAAGTCTCTGAAGTGAAGGTTTGCCCCACATGTTTGCAGTTTCTTTTCCAAAGAACTGTAAAATGATTTTTAGTATCAGAAACAGAAGGGACAGTTACACCAGAAATATTTTTACATATGCTTAGAGGAAGTTTGCACACAGCCTCATGAATACATATACATAATACATGTGCACTAGCAGAGTGAAGTGTATAAAGACAGTCACTGCAAGAAGTGTGTCTCTAGATGAGCATCAAAAAGCAATTGCTCCTTCCTCTGCAGCTACAATCTGGGCTTACGTAAGATGGGAGTCGGTCCAAGATGAAGGGAGAGGAATATTAGGTATTATTTCATTATAAAATGTACTTAGGGCCTGATCCAGGGACTACTGAAGTCATCAGAAACATGCAACTGGTTAGATCAGAGTTCCCGTAGCAGAGAAAAGTCCATTGCCCCAGAGTTATTTGAACAAACCTAAAGCAATTTTAAAAGAAACTGTAACCAATATTTCCATGCAGGGGGGAAGCACTGGGTACCAGGGTTCCCCCAAAGCAGGCAGAGAAGTCCTTGTTAAAATCAGGGTTAGAAAATCAGAAATTCTTGTTTATCAGGCAATTGTTCTATTCATTAGTCATGTCCACCTTTTAAAATACTGTTCCACTGTGATAGATACTGGTACAGAACCAGCTCAGATTCTTGAGAGATAATGTGACATTTTATTTATAATAATAATGTCCTGTTCAGCCTGACTGACATTTTTTCATTTTCACCTTCCCAAGCACGTCATATACTTTGTGAAGTTTATTATTTCATACGTAATTCCGGATGTATCAGAAAAGACCAAGAGCAAGGTCAAACGAGAGAAGTACCTAACACAGAAACTCTTGCATGAGAACGACCTCAAAGTTGTGAAAAAAACCATGGGGAAAATAGCCGAAAAAAATATCAAAGGAGTAGACAGCACTTTCTGACCTAAAGCTGAATAAGTACTTTTTTATATGGAATAACAGTATTTAGCCAACTAATACTTGTCCAGATATTACCAATAGCTAATCAAACACTTTGGGTTAACTCCCTTTACTAAACATTATTTCTTGCAACTGTTACCTGCTTGTTTACCTCTTTCCCTTGGACAAATGCAACCACTGTGACTCAGATAAGAGTTATCAATTTTTTAAACAGCTTTAGTAGGACATATTTTTTTAACATGTGAAGATAAAAATTATTTATCATCTTAAGATGATGCAGATCAATTCTCAAATTCATAGAGTGATTTCCACATTATTTAGGCATCGGCTATTAGATCTCTCATTCAACTTGAATAAAACCTTAAGAACAAGAATGATTTGTTGTAAGAATACCATCATGTCTTCTGAAGGAGTTTTGATTACTTGCTAATGCAAACCCCAACTATAAAATGAAGAGGAAAAGCCGAAACATGAAGGAAAGAGAAGGAAAATACAACTCAAAATCATGTTGTTAAGCCATTGGAATTGACATATTAAGCGCTGTTGTGTGCTACACTGAATTAGCTATGCATACTGGGACTTAAATGGATAACAAGATATTTCAATTAATCATGGACTTGGATCACAAGAAGCAGCAGGACTGTAAGCCCATCCTGTTCATCAATCTCTGTGTAAACAGGAGAATTGCCTTTGAAATCAATGCACACAAACTGACTTCACAGCACTCCGAGTGAGTAGAAAACTCAGGCATTTTATCTTTCCCCAGTCAATGTACTTCCATTAGTTCACTTGCCCATTCTGCTCTGAATGACGATAGCTATCCTTGAAGGTCTCCTACCTGTAATGGTCTTTTCCCATACTAAATCAGTATTTGTGGAGGGCTGTCTTTTGCATTTCTCCCACACCAGAGGCACCGTGCTCTTCCCTGATAGATTTCAATATAGGAAGAATGTGCATCTGGACCTGTTGTGATACAACATTGCGTGATAAAGTGAATTATGACAAGACCATGAATCTATTGAAACTGGAGATCAGAATAAACGATTTAATATGCCTTACCCATGTTATGAAGCTTTAAATAACTAAGAAGGATGTTAGAGGTGTGGATGCATGTGCTAGAGCCATCAGTCATCTTCAAATTGGGCTGCAGATCTGCTTGGCTATTTTGGCACAGATTAAGCATGTATGTAGAGCTCCACTTTGTGTCTGCAGCAGTGATATTCCAGATTATTAACTTGCTTTCTCTTTTAACAGTTTTAGATGACCAATTTCTACATAGTCTGAAAACCACAATCTTGTCAAAAAAGCAAAAGTATACCTGTACTCTGTAAACCAGGTGATTACTGTTGCATTTGTAATTTTGTACTCTTCTTAAATGTAGTAGATATGCAGGACTTCTAGGCAGATTATTCATATAGTTTTTTACATATTAAGAAGTTCATTTGCAGAAACTAAGTAGCATTTGTAAGATGTATTTTATCCCATTAATAAGAAGAAGGAATCAAATGTCTGAATTTTGTAGCAAAACTTCCAAATACTGACTGCTGTGTACCTCAAGCCTATCCTTTGAAACAGCGACGTTTAAACCAGAAGAGGTAGCACATGAGGGGAGTCCTTTCAGCAGTCACGATACACAAGCTTTCACTCAGCAAGATTTTGCTTGATCGTATGGAAGAATGTGAGAGGAAAGCTTGGTTCAAAAATCAAGGAAAGATGAAAGAAAGAAACTCACAGGTTCCAGAGAACCACTTGCATTTCTGACACTGAAGGGCTGAAGCTTACTTATTATAATGTCCAGAAAACTTGGTGTAGACACCACCTGAAGACAAAAAAAGATGCAGGACAGAAAAACAAGACAGACCATAACAATAAATGACAGTTAACCAGAGCAGCGATGGAACCAGTGCTTCTTTGCACAGGGAATTCTACCCTTTACCATTTGTTTTGGTTTTGTCAGAATCATGACAAGTCTTTAATTACCAGGAAGCGAATATAAATTGGGCAGATGGACAAACACTCAGAAGTTTCTAAACAAGACAGAATTTATTATCAAAATACATCCCCTCAATACTGGTTTGACCTTTTCCCCAGATCGTAGGATGGTTGGGGTTAGAGAGGACCTCTGGAGGTCATCTGGTCCAACACCTCTGCTCAAGCAGGGCCACCTAGAGCAGGCTGCCCAGGACTGTGTCCTTTTGAGTATCTCTAAGGATGGAGACTCCACAACCTCCCTGGGCAACCTGTGCCAGTGCTCGGTCACCCTCACAGTAAAAAAAGTGTTTCCTGGTGTTCAGAGGGAACCTCCTGTGTTTCAGTTTGTGCACATTGCCTCTGGTCCTGTTACTGCATTGTATACCAAACTTCTGTTTAAAACAAAATTTTTGTCCAAAAGAACTGCTTCATGGAACAATTTTAGTGAAGTACTCAGGACTTCCCTGTGCAAAATGAGTTTAGTTAGAAAGGCCAGTCAGCTTCTTGCAGACTTGGAGCTTTTGATTTTAGCTTTGAACTGGCTCTTCCCCTGTCTGCAGTTGTGTTCATCTGTGATGCCATTTTCATACCCCCATCAGCGATGACAGTGCCAATGTGCCTTAAACACCCTTTCAGGTGCGGTGCTGGAGGGCTGGGGCAGGCAGGGAGGCATCCTGTGATAAAGGAAAAAAAATGCAGCACAAAGTGGACCATTTCAAGTAA
This sequence comes from Balaeniceps rex, assembly GCA_013401315.1. Lineage (NCBI taxonomy): Eukaryota > Metazoa > Chordata > Aves > Pelecaniformes > Balaenicipitidae > Balaeniceps > Balaeniceps rex. Next base: position 103,695 of record VYZW01029337.1, on the reverse strand, counting down.
TTATTTGGTCTTAAGGAAGCATTTATTGCCCTCTTTGAGAGGTAAAGAGACTAGGAAACAAAGGAATTATGTGCCTTGCCTGGGGTCACACTGTAAGCAGTGGCAGAGCTTAAGGCTGATTTTCAGGAGTGCCTAGTCTTCTGCTCCTTGTTTGGTTCCTGTGGCCTCTCTCAGTTGCCCCTTTTTACATCAGTTGGCAGCGTTTCCTAAAGGGCAGTTGGCCTTCAGTGTCATCGAGAGTTTATATTCCTGCCTTTAAAATAATGATTTAAAAAAACATGCAACATCAGCAAAGCGTGTATATCTATGACTTGGGCTCCTCCCATAATAAAATCCTAATCAGCTTTAGGTGTGTTCCTATATTACCATTTTTGTTCAGATCAAGAGTGTGCTTTTGAAACTAGTCTCCCACTTGTCCCCGCTTTCTGGGCGGAGCTTCCCATCACAGACTGGTCTCAGGGCACATGGACTGGATTCCTCTTGGTTTCAACTGAACCAGAAGGCAGGTTTTAGATATGCACTTAATGGCCTCTGACAGGCATAGTCCAGAGAGCTAAAACCAGAGCTAGGCTGAAGAGAGCAGTGAGTATGTGTGGGCATCAGCTAGTCAACATCAACTTTTTGCTCTAGTGATTTGCTTCCGAAGTGCCATGCTCCTTGCTAATGTAGTTGTAACATTTCATTTCAGAAGACATTGTATCAGGAGTTCAGTTCAGTTTGCTATATGCACGGTGTTATTCACGGCACGGTTCTGAATGAGAGAGAAACAAGAGGAAAACCAACAGAGTGCCTAATAATTGCGTTTTAACAGTTGGATCTCCTAAGCTGTGCAATTTCTGTAGCCTCTACCTCCAACTGCTGAAATGTGCTCTGCTTGTACGCAGGCAGGTCTGCACAGGCATCAGAACAAAATGCTGGGGGGGGCAGTTGCCAACATATGAGTATTTGTAACTGTCTTTTTTTTTTTAGGCTAAGTCATTTTAATAATATTTAAAGATCTGCTTGAAGGGAAAATTAACATTTGTTTTAAACTATGAATCAGTTTTACTCTTTTTTATACTTTATATGTAGGCCAGACTCTTACTTTGTACATATTTGTTGAAGTCAGGGTGAATTTGGACCAGTGACCATTTCATTCCCTTAACAAGCACCATAAATTACAGACGGTCGCCACTGTTTTAGATTCTGTGTATGTTGGTAAAATTCAGAATGTAGGAATGTATTTTTTGTATTTTTTCTAAGAATGTTTGCTATTAGATTCTGAATATTGAGATTACCTTATATTTATTGTCATTAAATAAAGTCTATTTTAAAATAACAATACATCTGATGTTGATTAGCATTGTTTGTTCTTCCATGAACGATACTGCTGCTGCCAAATGCCACATTTAAATTCTTAGAATGCCATCCCTGTCTAATTTCCATATTCCTCCTCTTTTTCAATCTTTTCCCATTAAACTGTTACTAGTACTGAAATTTATCTCCTGTTTTTTCTGCATCCTCTAGATGGAAGTCATTCCTTTCAACACCAAGTTGATGACAAGGACCATTATGTTCTCATACAAATAAACAGTTTAGGTCTTTATACTCTTTCACTCCTGTCATGATAAACCCTGTGTTATGTTTCAGAGTCATCATTTATTTCTCCATCTCAATCGAGTCTGTGATGCTCCTACCTTCAGGCAGTCCACTCTCTCTGTCTCTCCCTGCCATCCAGCCAGCCAGCCACCAGTTCTGCTGATGCTCAGTTTTGCTTCTGCTCTGACTCTTACTCTCTACTTTGAGGAAATCCTTTTGTAAGACAGAGAACAGGAAGGTTAGAGAGTCATTTTAAACAAAGACCTTCTTTGCCTTAAGGTGTGTTGGTTTTTTTCCCCTTAGGGTTTCCCAAGATCTGCTTTAAGTGTAGCTTCATGACAGTTGTGGAAGCAGAGGTACCACCACTCCCAACCTGTTTTCTGCTGACTAAGGGCTATGTGTTGTACAGGTGCCAGTACCCAAGCTGTTCTGCCGCTCTTGCATCAATTTGGCTTTGTCAGATGGAGAGCAAAGGGAACTTCATGATGAAGCATAGTAAGGGTTATTTTCCCACAAGCAGAAGGACATGGTATCATCATAGGCTAAATCTATATGAGGACGGTGTGGTTTTAAACTGACTGATACATTTAAAACCCTTCAAAGAGCACGCTTTAGTGTTTTTCTACTTAATACACAAATAGCCAAAGTAGCATATTACTTCTGGTGTTGCCTGCTTAGTTTTAATTCTTTCTGTCACAGAGTGGATGAATTGGACTGATTTTGGATGCCCAGTATGTGCCAGATGAACACAAGCTGTGCTCTGGCCCCCCTGGTACACCCCACCTCGTCACTGCGCTCCACCTGCACATCACCAGAGAGTTCAGCAAAGGTATCAGCAATTCACACCAAGTCTAGATTTTTCTCTGGTATGTCCACCTGTCATTTCCAATCTACTGAATAAGGCTGCTTTTCCTATACAGGGGAGCAGCGCTGGTGGCTGCAGGCTTTATTTTTATTTGCATTTATATGGACCTCAACCATGGATCAGTAACAGATTCACAAAATGCTGAAAAGATATGTATGTAGTTAGTCATAAATAACCTCCACATGGCTTGGGGCAATATTTTCCTCATAAGAAAATAATGTAACTTAATAGCCTGATAATAGTAACAAATTCTTTCCAGGAAAATTGAAGAAAGTGTTTTTTATTTACAAGCTGGAAGTGCATCAAAACAAGAGACTTTTAAAGTTGTTTTCTACAATTTTTATTGCATTCTCTGATACAACTATCCTGTAAAAGTAATGCTAATCACTGGGATTAAAGTTAAAGTCAGCAAAAATGCAAAGAAATTAAATTGCTTCTCTTGCTTTTAGAATGGATTCATCAATTCTCTGGTTATTCCAGGCAGTCCTAGCACAGAGTATGGAAGTGCACATGTGAACACATATCCTCTACCCTCTTTCAAACACACATGCGCACACTGATGGGTGTTAAGGAACATAACTCCTGGCCTGCCTCATGCTGCAAGATGCTCTTTTCCAGTAAAGAAAAAAAATCTTCCATCCAACTGCATCAAGATATATTATTCTCTATAAATATGTAGGCTATGGTAATCTCCTAAATGCTGAAGAGAAAGAAAAAAGAGAAAAAGCACATGGCACAGACCACGGAGGAAATCCCACTGCGTTCCACGGTGCAGTGAGCACAGGCCAGGACACCAAAAAGCCACCTCTAGCATAGGAGGAGAGAGTTTATAGGGGAATTCTTAAACTGTGCAACATGAGGGAAATTGCAGCCAACTCTGATAGCATTAGCACAATATTAGGTATTTTATTTTTTTAGATATTCATGTAGTACCCATGTAAGCCTCTCACATCATTTCTCTGCTTCTGGGTGGACCTCACACAACAAGTGGCTAAATAAGCTGTGCTGGGAGCCACAGCCACCTGCAGCTATCGCCTTACCTCCCCATTCTCTGGGATCCTGTTTGGCTCCCAGCAGCCGGTCTCCTGTTACAGCCGTATTGTGCTCTTTCATGCAGTCATTTTCTAAACCGGTCTGGCTGCTCAGAGCAAGCAGAGTTACATGTAAGCCTCTGTGGCAGGGGCACTGCAGGATCTTCACTTGCTGGAGCCCACAAGTCGGTGGAAATAGTGACCATACCCCCAGCCTGGCATTCAGCCCTGAATATCCATCCCCTCTGCCAAGGGTCGGTGGCACTTGGGGTTTGTCACGTTCTTGGGTTCTATGGAGCTGAGAGCAGGCTGGCTACCAAGAGGTGAGCCAGGGGTTAAGGTTATATGTCCCGTGAAAATATTTTGGTGGCTGTGCCAGCATACACAGGCAGGGCCTCTGCCTCCTCCCAGCCACCCCGGGGCTGCCTCGTGCCAACCCCTCTGTTTGTGCAGCTGTGCACCGGGCAGGGGAGTGCAGCGGCACGGGCGGCTGTGCTGGCGTGGGCGGCTGTGGCGGCACGGGTGGCTGTGGCGTCACCGGTGGCTGTGCTGGTGTGGGCAGCTATGGCAGCGTGGGCGGCTGTGGCGGCACGGGTGGCTGTGCTGGCGTGGGCGGCTGTGCTGGCACGGGCGGCTGTGCTGGCACGGGTGGCGTGGGGGACTGGGCAGTGGGAGAGGCAGCCCAGCAGCCAGGCAGCCCCCGCCAGGGACCAGTGCGGCCTGGGCTCACCTCTGTGGCACAAGAAACCTACCAAAACTCAATCAAATGTGCTCCTCATCCCATGATTATTTTAATGAGTTAAAAAAAGGGACTTCCCTGCCTGCCTGAGCTGGTTATCCAGCTGACCAGGCCGGGCTGTGCCTTTAAGAGTCCCCTGCACAACTGCAAACAGGCAGGGCTGGTCTTGGCACCTGGGCTGGGTCCTCTGAATATCCCTGTTCAGGGGTAGCTATTGTGCCTTGAGCTCACACTTCACCTGAAGCCAAGTGAATTTTTCAAGTTCAGACACGCCCTCTGGGTGCTCATAACTTTAACTACGTAGAAGATTATACAGGCGGCTAAAAATTGGCAGAATCAGGCCCTTAACCATTGTCTTAAATGCGGTTTTGCAAAGAATATGGCATTGTTATTTCTGAGATTGCCAAAACGTCACCTGGTCTCTGAAAACCCCAGGATGACCAGGGATTTTTGTGACGGCAGCCTGCAGAAGCCTGCTGTGCTGTTGAGGGCAAAGGCAACACCAGACAGGACTATTTGCAGGAGGTTTTGGCCAGAGGCAGAGGTCATGGGGTGAGGGCTAGAGCAGCTCCATCCCCAGCCGTGCAGCCCCTGGGTTACAGGGCTGATGGCTGGGCCAAAGCAAGGGCTGAAAAATTCTTGCCATATCTGCTGTTAATTAGTAACTACTTAGTTAGATCTGGGAAAGGCAAAAACTGATATGCCCCTCGTAGAGTACTGTACTTCCAGAGTAGCGATAGATTATAGACCTGTTACAGCTCACAGCAGTTTTCTTTTAAAGACATGCTAAAGTATCTCTTTTTTTCTCTTAAAAAGGTATATACGATATGCACATTGCATATTATATCACTGTTCTCACACACGACTACAAATAAAAGAAAAAGGCTGCATTTGTGCTCTTCATAACTTAAAGCTTTAACTGGGAGGCATAAATACAAAAAATAAGCCAAACTGATTTTCTTTCCTTGTCAGCCTGCTCCCATATTTTTTCCCCAGTGATCTATAAGGGGAAAAAAATGTCACCATCCCCCAAGAGGAGCCATTAACAAATCCTTTCTTATCTTGCAGCTAAAGTAATGACATCTTATTGACAGCGCAGCAGAACAAACAATGTCTTATTGAAAGCTTCAGTGCTGGAGGATTTGGGCTGTCCTCAGGACTTGAGACCAAGTAATGAAAACAGGTTTTGCTACTAAATCAAAGACAATGACTGCTCTAGTTCTCCAACGGCCTTTAGCAGTCACGGGCACACAGAAGGTGTGCATAGCTCACCGAGGTATCACCCGCACTACAAACTCAATCACGCACAGGAACCTTACTGCAAGAAGGATGCCCAAAGTAGCAAGCAGTTAAAGTATGATCTACAGTACATATGGGAATGGTGCTGGAACTTTTTCTCACCGCTGTACTTGATGTATGGATGGGCCTGGAAATACAGGTCCATCCATTTCTTACAACCCGCTGTAGCCATATCAGTGTAAGGTAAGTTATTTGCTAATTTTTGTACCTCATCAAATTAATTGGACCAGCTGCAGACATTTTTGATGACTGAACATGAGTTGGTGATATGGGTTTTGTTTTTCATGTCTGTGTATGATCTTATTAAAATTATTAATGTACCCTTGTTCTTTAGATGATAGCTTCTCCTTCTTGTAGGCTCCTCTCAGCACCCTGTGAGTAGGAAGAGATTTTTGCAAACCAGGTATCAGAATTAGGTCCATTGTATACATATGGCTTTGTACAGCTGAAAAATCAGTCAGACAGAAAATGTAACTATGCCTCCCAAATTCATCCAAGCAAAGGGGAAACAGAAATGCAGAAGACAGATATGTTGTAGAACTGCAGCCCACAGTTCCAACTAATCTAAGCCACCTCTCTCATAGTTCAACCACCTCCTGTGTTCCCAAGCAAGCTTTCCTGCACATTTCTCTGCTATCACTTGTGTTCATTTGACATCCTGGAGAACTATCTCAGGATGCAAAACTGAGAGAGACCGAACTGAAAAGGTACAAATACTGAATATTATTCTGCCAGTCTAGCACACTGAACCAGCTCATTGCAGGGTCAGATGGACACAATTGCTGGTGCACGGAAAGAGCAGGGCATCGTGGCAGGGCACAGCAGGGAAGGACAGCAGCACGTACTTGGATTGCTTTAAACCCTCATGGACCCATGTCCTGGCTGGGGAGGTGGAAGAGGCTGCTGAGTGAGTCTAACAGATCTCTGCTACCAAAAGGGTCCTTGCTCCCCCTCTTCATCAACCTTCACCGTACACTTCTGCACAGCATTCCTCAGGCCCTTCGTGAAGACGATGCAACCCACCAACCCAGCAGAAAATTACCCCCATTTTTACCTATTCAGTTTTATTCTGGATCAGCGACTCAAACCGGCCCATTACAGATCCAGCCAGCACCACAACCAGTGCAAGGGGTGAGGGAGCACACAGCCAGAATCTGGGGGATCGGGATCGGACCTGCTCTTTCAGGGGTAATGATGTATTAGATCAGCTGAGCCATCCTCAGCCTTGCACAGGATGAACTGCAGCTCTCACAGCTCCATTACTTCACAGAAAAGTAACTTGGTTATCAAATGCTTTTTTTTCTCCTTGTCTTTATTTGTGTGTTTACAAAGCCAATGCATCACATTTGTACAGCACATATATAATAGACTAAGACAGAATGTGAACATACATTAAGAAAGTGCTCAGTTTATCAGTATTAAATTTAACAGATCTTAGATTAAATACAACTTTTACTGTTGAGCAAACAAAGACTAATATTAAACCCTGTCTGTGCTAGAGCAGGAGTGAGCAATATGTGATGTCTTAACTTGTGAGTATCCATCTTCAAAATGCAGAGCTGAGGCCAAAAGGAAAGTGAAAGGTGGCCGAATTCAAACCCCCTGAGGAAGCTGAACATCAGCCAAAGCTTGGCCAGGAGGACACTGGAGGACCTGTGAAGGAGCAAGGTTTGTTCTCAGAAGTGGCTTCTCAAAGAGATGCTAACAACGTCGGCAAACAGCTGGCTCAGGAAGACCACTTCCATTTTCCAGATATCCCTCTTCAATTAAAGCTGAATTCTCAGGAAAAGAAAAACTTATGAAATATTTAAATAGACCTTTTTTAATAGAGAAAGAAATTCTTACAATGACCAGCCAGGACACTCCCAGTGGTTCTCCTCCCATCTTTGCTACTGTAGCTCCTACATAGGTGTTAGGGGCTCTGTACGACACCCTCCCTCCTAGGAGATTATTCCTGATTTAATGGGCAAGAGATGAGCTGTGGATTTAGACAGTCAAACCCAAAGAGACAATATTCAGCGTGGTGGACAATAGGCTCTCCAACTTCCCTCTTCTTCAGCCAGGAATAAGATATAAGCCTGCCTCAACCTTGACTCTGAGGTGGATTGCTTTTCCCTCCTCCAGATTCAGGATTGCCTGATTTGTGCACATGACCTAATAATCATACTCTGATTTGTCTTGCTTTTACAAAAATTAGAAATACCCAATTCACTCACTTTGAAATCCCAGAATGAGTCACATTTGTGCAAAAATTCCCATATCTTTGCTTTCTCCTGTTGCTTCTGATTTTCACTTGGTCTTGCAAAGAAAGAGGACTTGCACTTTGTAGCTTATGGTCAAAATGGCATAAGGGCAGCTCTTCTCTGCCCCACACTGGTGGGCTCTCTCAGCAGCAGCACACTCATAAGAACACAGCACCACCACATCTAAGTCCAACATCTGGCCCTGGTCAGCCTCAGACTTAAGCTTAAACACTTACCACTCTTTATCTCATTATGCTTTTTTGCTTTATCTTTCTAGTGTGACAGGAGTTTCATCTCTTTAAATATAAACATCCTCTGTCTTTAAATACCAACAGCCTCATCTGGCCTATCTATAATTAAGCTGTTATTAGAGTAGCTTACTTTCATTTCACAAATGAGTATCATACCTCAAGAAGTACAAAAATCCCGCAAATTAATGTGTTGCTCTTTGCATTGATTTCATTTATTCCTGTTGTCTGGCCTTAAATGGGATTACGACTTGAAATGTCAGGGTATCCTGTAGGTAAAATTTTTGATGGTCCAACACTGGAAGGGTGAGAAAATTGTAACAACATAGTCTGAAAAACTAATTTACTACTTTACTTCAAGAATCTCCATCATTGAGTTCATAGACTCCTTAAGTCCACATTATCTAGTGATTTATCCTCAATCATACTTCTAATATGTGAATGGAAACATTACATTTGGTCACAATTTGTAAAACTATTACAGATAAGTCTAATCAGATCTTTTCAACAATTCTAACTGCAGGAACATAAGGTACATCACAGCTATTCTTGATGCAGACAAAAAGGTTTCCAAAGAGGAAACTTCATGTTTGGTACAGCCAAGTATGATGAATCCCCCCCTGCCCCCGGCTCCTTTTTCTTTAACAAAATCACTGGAGTTGTTTGCACTTTACATTTCCAAAGCATCTTCTCAGTCGATGGTGCATTTCCATGAAGCACGAAGTTCTCCAAAAGCCTCTGGAAATGTACTTTGCAGAAAGATCAGAAAAGCCATCTTTGGTCTGTTTTCCTCTTTGGATTTGACTGGCACGAAGGAACATGGGCTGTACTGCCTTCCAGGTCAAGAAGGTACATCTCCATTCAGTCATGGTGAAACAGGACATTAGTGTGGATTTTTATTTTCATGAAATAAAAACTGCAGAGAAGATAATCACAATTATTAATGAGCTTCAGATATATTAAAGAAACAAATGAAATATCAAATACATTAATTTCTAAAATGATCGTAAGTAAAGAAACACAAGGAAGGACACTAGTGGTCTGGTGAACAGTCCCATGCCTTGCCCTTCTCTAAAAGATCCCATCTCTGAGCTGACACACAAATACATAGTCCAAGATTTTTTTTTCCTTTTTATTGTAAAAATTATATTACCGAGTATCTTAAAGTAACGGCTGAGATGACAAACTGTACGTCTAGGCTGATACTGATCTTGGTGCATGTGCAAGCCCAGCCGCCCCCGGGCTCGCTCCCCGAGCAAGGGACACGGCTGGGGTCGGGGCATTCCTCCAGCCTGGCTGATGGCACCACCACTTAAAAGCACAATAAGAAAAATGGGCAGTGAGGGCAGAGGGAGAGGCAGGCCACAGGGCCAAGTTTCACCTAAATCAGCATGATAATCACATTTCTTCGCAGAACATTGTCCTTAACAGAGGTTGTTCTTAGCCTGATCCTTAATAAAGGGGATAATAGCTCATGAGAACAACAGTCACAGGAGATATTTCTAGTCAGCTTTTGTTCTTGTACTTGGCCAGTTTATGTGCAGCCTAAGGGTATAAATAGAGAGACTATAGAGGGGATTAACAGACTTTCTTTCCAGCTCGGCTCATGTGCCAAAGCGATGACTCTATTAGCATTGTTTCCCCTGAAAGGTTTGTTTCGCTCAGAAACTAGCACAAAGGCACCAAACTCTTTCCTGAGGCCCCATTTTCTCCTCTGAAGAGGAGCGAGGCTTCAACTGCGGATCTAAATACTTTGGAGTTTATCCTTCCATCCGGGACAACCCAACCAGATTTTTCCACCTCCCATTTGCAGACCATCATCAAGGACAAGGTTTCTGCGGGGATTTTACACCCCTACAAGCTCCATATCAGCCGAGTCACTTTTTCACTACAGCATTTTAACACTGAATATTATTTGATGAACAGGATGTTAGTGAGGACTGTGGCCTTTCACTTGCCTGTGCTAAGGAGACAGCATATAAAACACCTGTGTACTGTCACCCCAACAGAATGTGATAGAGGATGGGGAAAACAGGGATTTAACAGCTAAGCCTCACCTCCCCAAGTTTTAGGGCTCTGGAGCATAGACATCTACATCTGAAAAAGCCACCCTAGGATCCCTTTGTAATTAACAGAATAAAACTAGCACTTTTCAGGTGTGATCCTTCTGATCCATTTTGATTGACATTGGGATGTGGTGAATCACCTGGAGGTAGAGACTGGCTCAGTTGTCTGCAGGTGACCAGGCAAGGTTGTATTTCTGCTTCTGCTCTCTATCACACATGGACAATTTAATTTACTAAGCCCCCAGCTTCTCAGGTTTCTTTTCCTTTTTTAAACACAATCTTATCTTTGCAAAGCTTTTTAAAAATGAAGTATTCCCTTTTTAGGGATAGATCTCACACAAACACAAACGTCACGGAGAACATGGAGAGGCACAGCAGAAAGTGCAGCGACTTCCCATGGAGTGAACAGCTGGAAAAAGACAATGTGACCACAGCCATCACTGGAGGAGCAGCAGGATCTCACCGTGCGCTAGGCATTTCATAGGATCCACCAAAATATCTGCACAACTGATTATGTACGATCACAGGTTTAAACACCTCTTTGGACCAGCTCTAGGTCCCTAGCAAACCAAAGGATGGAGCCCTTGCGGTCTATGGCTAAGAGTGTTCCCACAGATGTATCATTAAGCAATTTGAAAAATTGATCATTTTGATTTTGACCATCCATGTGGTGGGCAAGGTCTCTCTGGTGTGCCAAAATCAGCCGTATGATCCCATCCGATATATGCAGTGCTCAATTTAAGCAACTAGAAACAACAGTCTGCATGACGGGGTAATCATTCATCCTGGGTGCCTTGTGCAATGCCGGGATGAAGGCTGAGAGCCATCTAAACAGCCAAGTGTGAATTACTACACCATAACTCAAAGTCAGTGGTATCTTTTATTAATCATTGACAGAACTGTGTATTATTAATATATGCAGAAGCAGCTGTCTCTCTGTCTGGTGGAATTTGCTTTTGTGAGAGATTTGAGGAAGACCAAGGAGATGAAGAAGCAGCAGCCCAGCAGAGCCTTCCCAAATGAGGAGGAGAGCTGCAGAAGTAGGTCACGAAACCTCTCAGCAGGTAGATGGGTTCTTCCTTCATTAGGCTATTTTTAAGCACACAGGACCAGATCCTTAGCTGGTATAAAGGAGTTTGGTCCCATTGACTCCATTGCAGCCAGACACATTGACACTCCTTGAAAATCTGGCCCATCATTATTTAAGTATAAAGAAATACCCCCCAACACACCCCAATTACAAGCCCAAAAGATATATTGAGTGCGCAGTAACACCAAGCAGGACATGCAACGCACTGCTATAAGAGTAAAACTTGAATGTTCCTCAAGACATGGGGGCAAAGTGCTTTTACTGCTGCATGAGGAATACGTTACGGAGATGAAGCTGTCTCTATGTATTTATAAAACAGATATTGCTGCCTTATTCACTGGTCCGTGTCCTTTGCTCACCAACACATTAGAGCTGCCCTCTAGGACTTCTTCCACTTGAGGACTGAATCTCCAAACCAATCTGGAAGATTAAAAAGCACTCTTGGTTTTACAGAACTCAGCTCCTCCTATTTAAACACATAATTAATTTAATGGCAAGCATTTCCCAGCATTTTTTTCTTTTCAGTCTATTTATGGGCCTGCTGTCTGCAGAGCTTTCCAATATAGCAAGAGCAGTTTGTTTAATCTGCTAACATTTGTACATCAATTGCTCTATGAAAAGGCAACTGTAAGGAATGAATTATCTATCTCTTAGCTATCTTTAAAATTGAGTAAAAAAGAAACAAACTTTTTTTTTTCCAAGCTGAATGGGAAATATTTTCCCTCCCCAGAGGGCTTCTAAGAGTCCAAACTGTTTTATATTCTGCAACCCAAGGCAAACCCAAGACCTTGAGAAGTTTTCCACAAACAGATTTAAAAGGGTGGAGTAAATCATTTTCACCCGGGATTTGGGGAAAGCGGACTGAGGCCCCTATACCAATGCATAATCATCTAAAATGACAGTATAAAATTATTTCATTAGAAGAAACTCAGAGAGTCTTTCCCAGCTAACTCTTACCCCAGCTACCATCCAGTATTTGGGCACACTCCTGCCAAGTTTGAAGCCAGGGAGGTCTGATTTGGGTCAAAGCCTTCAGCATCCCAAGATGGGCCCCGGACACTCACCCACAGTGGGAGAAAGAGGACAAATGTTCTTCCCTGCTCCTCTTTTCCCTCCTCCTCCTCCTTTTTCCTCCCAGCTTGGACCAGAAACACCGTACTTTAGCCAAGAACCTTTCTGCAGGGAGTGGTGTGTGTTAATAGAAAAAAAAAATTTTTGCATTAACAGATTCAATTTAGACTAATCAGCTTAGTGATGACAAAAAAAAGAGTGAAAGATATTCAGTCCATAGAGAGTGTGAGAATGAGCAAAAAAAAATATATATATATATGTTCATATTGATCTATAGAACTCACGGTGTGAAAATTAACATAATTCTACAAAGCCCTAAGACCGAAGTATTGCTGCTAAAATACATCTAAGTCCATAACATAGAGCAGGTAACACCAGAGGCCTAACTTTTCCTAGCTTTGTCATGCAATTTGACTGAAATAAAAAAATCCAGATTCTATGTGACCCTTTCCCATTAGTGACATTAATATATGCTTTGAGACCATTTATAGTCCTAAAGCTGATACTGGCTAGGACTGAAAATTTTAGTTGTCAAACGGAGTTGATTTTAAGATTGTTTTCATTTTGCTTTTAGGCTGATTTTCAGTGCTCTGTATCTGTCAAGAAGTGTGTTTGGTTTTTATCCTTGCTGGGAGGGTTGATGAAAACCTGATCAGTGCTTTATATGCTTACCATAACTTGTAGAAGGGTGGAAAAAGTTCCATCACTTTTGTATTAACAGGTAAAAAAGCTACATAGATGCTAGGTGGGTTTTAAGATTCACATTTGTAAACTTAAGTGTTAGAGGAATTTTTAGTTAAGATATCTGAGTGCTTTTGGATCTAGATCTTAGGTATGTACCAAATGTGACTGAAAAAATTTTCAGGATCGTAAATTAGGAAAAAGCACAATACACATAAAGTCTTGCAATTTTTTAAAAAACTTGGATATTTACACCAGTTACAAAGGTATGCAATATTTTCTGAGACATAGTTTATATTTGTTACTGACGTTTTAGCTTAGAAATAAAATGAGATGTACAATACTGCATGAAATGAAGTACTGATTCGCACTGATTTTTAAAGCCTGGATTTATTTTAAAACCAGTTTTCTTCCTTGTAAAACCAGACTCGTTTTACTAATACTAGCACAAGTATTAAAAGCACTGCTTTGGGAAGCCCCAGGGTGAAGCAGGGCCCTGCCATGGGGAACAGCAACATAGGTGCCTGCAGAGGGTGTGAGCTGCCAGCTCCCACTCCTCCCAAAGGCACACTGCGGATGGGGTTCGGGATCAGCGCTTCAGCCAGCCGTGGCACTAACCACTTGCATTTTTAAATGATGAAAAGCAGAAGAGGAGTGCTTCAGTGCCCGGATTTTTTTTCCATGACATACAGCCATCCAAAGTCAAGCTTTCCATTTTTTTCCTTTTTTTTTTTTTTTTTTTTTTTTTTACAAACTTAAGGTCCCATCCTTCAAACTCATCATCACCAGCTTATGGCCAGCATGGGCTCATATGGGCTCATGTGAGGGATCAGAGCCAGAGCCACAAGTCCCAGCGCTGGAAGCCACCCGTTGGCCGCTGCCCTTCCCGCTCCTGCCATGAACCAGAAACATGACATGGCCTCCGTTTTTCCCCTGGCAGACAGTGGGAGCCCCATCTGGCACCACCACAGACATTCAGCCCTCAGGTTTCCCTCTCCCCTGCTCACCCGCCGTATCTGCAACACCCCTGAGCTGTTTCCGAAGGCTTGTTCCAGTCCTGAGGGCTGTGTTTGTGAGTGGGTTTTCTAACCACACACCACACTGCTACCAGGACCGGCTCTCTGGGAAGTTTTTAAATCGTCCCGGATACAACTGACTGAGAATTTTCCAACAACACCTATTTCTCTTCAGAAAAAATAACAGTTCATCAAAAGGGAAACCTCGAGCAGAAATCTGTCGGTGGGAGCAGAGTGGAAGAAATGGGACAAAGAAAAAAAAAACAGCTCTTTTTATCTTGAGAACGTGGGATTTCTGCTGAAGTCCCAAGAGACAGACAGCCCCGGCCCCGCACACAACACCCTCGCCTGCAACAGACGTCAGCTCCACAGCGTGCAACCTCATCTGGAAGAAGCAGCCTGAGGTTGAGTCCCCAAACCGGTATCCAAATTAGGTTTTTTTTTTCCTACAGCTGGAGTAGTAGGCAATGCTGGTGCTTGATTAGTCTTCTGCTGTGCTAATGAGCTAAGCAGTCCCCGAAGGGGCTGGGGAAAGGCAGAGCGGGTTGCAGGGCCACGCGCTCCTGGGACCGAAACCTCTAGGGTGTGAAGGCAGCCCCGCGCAGCCAGCCCAGGTCCAGCCCTCCCGCAACGCCTCACCCGAAGCCTTTGCCGAGCCCTGCAATGTCCCCGCCGCCTCACCCAGCCTGTGCTAGGATTTGAAACACAGGCAAAACCAAAAACAGGAATAAAGAGTGGATAACCCCGCTTTATTTCCAGGGCTGGTGAAGGGGTGGCTGGGAGCACATGCACTTGCTGCAGGCTGTCCTGGGGCGGAGGCAGCCTCTCCTCTGCCCTTGGGTCTGGTCCTGCTTACCAGGAGGAATTTTGGGGGTTCGGTTGTGGAAAAGTCCCCTACAGCACCCAAAATACCACTTGCACGTAATGCACAACAGGTGTAGCACACGTGGCTCATGTCTGTGCAGTGATGAATAAGAAGATTTTAAAGGGACTTACCCTAAGCTGTGTGACTCACCCCGAGCCAGGCACCGCCGTCTTTTTTCCAAACTGAAAACCTGGAGCTGATGAGAGATGTTGTTGCTCTCTCACACCCTTGTGATCTATTTCTTCAGAAACATCTCTCTAGGACTAGTAAATGGTAATTTGATGGGCTGTTTCCTCCAATATCCACCTTTTGCTGGCTAAATGCAATGCAATTTACCTGTCTGATGGATTAGGAGAGCAATTCCTCCTCATGTAAGGTAAGGCCGTAAGTCACATACCACTCTGCTCTTCATCTAAAGGTACAGTATGGAGTTTCACCGTGCTTTCAAAAGACAGGGCAAACAGGAGGAAGGCAGCAACTGAATTATTTTTTCTGTACTCATTTATCTATCGTGCTTCTGATTTTAGGTGCTTACTTTTTAGTGAGTTTAGCCCCCCAATTCACCCTCCCTTTAGCTCAAGTGAGAGGCAGCTTTAATAAAGTTCAGAACTGCCTATATGTCAGAGGCAAACCTGCCGTCAGCCATCGATGCGTTCCCAAATGACGCAGCGCTAATGACAGCGGGGCAGGTCCTGCTGGCGGCGGTTCCCCAGGGGTACGTGAGGACCACCCCTCGCCGGAGACCCCACCGCTGCTGTTAATAGTGAGCAGACACGGCCGCCTGCCCACTCTTCAGCAGTCCAGCCCCATCGTCCAACAAGCTACAAGTCTCAGAGTTGCTCAAATAAGCATTCACGAAGGCAATAATGAAGTCATTTAAGCAGCTTATTTCTGCCCTCTGGGTAGAGGCCGTTACGATGTGATCTAATATAGGGTCTATTTCTAAAATGCAGCGTGTGTTGAAAATGGGCTGCAAAATAATGCTGTTAGTGAAGGTATTAAAGATAAACAGTTATTAGCAACAGTCTTTCAGCTGACTACTAAACTGTATGGAGTCAAATAAAGATGAGGTCATTTCACAACTGAGGCAGCACAAGTTACATTATCAATTTCAATATGCTGCCATGCTACACGAGTTACATTAAATTATTTTTCCTATATTTGAACTTATCAGCTGTTCCTTCTTTCTTTAAACAGGGCATTCTCCCATGCAAAATCATTAAAAGCCTATTAACGTGAAAAGGAAACCCACTCTGAATGTTAATAAAATACAAATACAGATTGTTACACTTGTCTTCCTTCCTGTGTTTTGGCCAGACACATTTCTAGAGATTGGCTGGTATGGCCGGAGTGGTAAATAGCCATCCCTCCGCACTTGCAGCAATGCAGGGCAGTTTTCTAATGCCGTTATAAAAATATTTTGCCAGATATCTTTATAAATTAATCTTTGCATCCATATTCTGAAGAGTGGCTTAGGAATCTTTCAAGTTGGGAAAATCTCACAAGATACGAAGATGATTATGCCATGTTTTCTATCATTTTCCTACTGAAGACCCCTTGAGAAAATTTTGCTCAGTCTAAAAGCAAGTGACTTTTATTCTAGAAAAGAACAAATATGCAAGACATCAGCTCAATAGATGTGAGCCAGAAGTTAGGATGGAAAAGCTTATATATTCTTAACTAGAGCTTTAAAAAAAAAAATACCACCACTGAATTTCAGAAGTTCACCTGAAAAAATATTGCAATTGTTGCATGACACTATTACTTTTACACTTGACTTTGCAAATGATCTTTCACTTCTTCACATACATTAACACTGAAAAAAATGGCAACCTGATATTTGGGGCCTAAATAAGCATTCCTACACTCAGTCATCAGAAAGCTCATATGTGCTTTAGGTTACACAAACTTGTTATTTTTGTCTGGGTGTTAAAAAGGCAATTCCTTTACATAGTCTTCTATTCTACTATTATCTTTGTCCACATATATACTCAATTTTCATATAAGCATCCCAAATCCACCCAACCCCCTATACACTGAGGTCTATACGACTGCCTAAATTACTTAGATAAACTCACCTAAGTCAGGTTAGCACGTACAAAGGCCTCTGAGAACACAAAGAGGGGCAGTCACACAGGGCTATCAGATAAAGCATCCCAGCATCTACTTTACAGCTGCTGTCTCTCCCCATATCCCCTCTAACGACTGTACAAACCATTTCAAGTGAAACGACATTAATTGGGTCAGAAAAATGAGAAGAAAAATAGAAGAGAATTATAGCAAAATAATATAGTAAAGGGAATTTAAAAAAATAATGAAAGGAAATGTGTCAGCAGAGTGCGTCCCGTCCAGCTCCAGCTGCTTTGCTTTGAATTTGGGGGGTGCCCCAGTTTTTGCAGGGAGCTCACTTGCAGCCTCAGCCATCACTGGAGTCAGGCTGAAGCAGCTGGGGGAATCGCTGCAGCTGAGCCTTTTGATATTAAAAGTAAAGACTCTCTGCAGGAGGAAAAAAGGGAGTCCCTTACACACCTACAATCTGTTCTTTTGGGGAGAGGTTGTTGGTACCGTGTTTGAAGTGATAAGCACCATAAAGCTCTGTGTCTAGGGCTCTACACTGCATACTTAACCTAAAAATAATTCTTAAAAGCTAATCAGAGAAGGCTGTATAACATCAGCTAGACGGTGCAGAGGCTAGTCTAGTAGTTTTTTTCTTCCCATGAATGCTTACAAATTTGAGTTTGCTTTGAAAACTAAATGGTACTTCAAAACACAGGAGATTTAAGAATAAAATTCCCATTAGCAGCTGTTAACAAGAACGCTCAGTGTAAATCCCTTCGTATTAAGACAAGAACAAACTCCTGGAATTTGAAGATTCTCTAAGGAAGAAAGAGAAGTTAAAAAGAAAAACCCCAGAGACTCAGATCTCCCAGCAGGCTGGGAGTGGGGATCCACCGCCATCTCCAGGGCTTGGTCCCTACGAGCAGGTCCCGATGGCCGGGCACCTGCCTTGGCCCTTCCAAGTTTCCCAAATGACCGCGTTTCTCCCTGCAGCCACCCCTGCAGGTATTTGCTGGGCAGTAAGGGACCAGCCAGACTACACAGCCCAGGCACAAGAGATGCATTTTTACCATTTCTGGGGCTTGCCCGGTTACAAACCCAGGTGTGCTGTGAGCGAACCACCGAGCAAAAGGTGAGGACGTGGCACTCTCCATCCCCGCTGCTGCTGAAGCCGTGCAGCAAAAAATGAAAAATTCATAGAATGAAGTACACTGACACGAAATTGAATTTACTGAGAAAGGCCAGCGCTATCATCAACTGCTTAGGGAACGCGTTTGAGTGAGTCCTCAGAGATTGTTCTGATGGTTGTTTCCTATGAAATACAGAGGCACGAGGTGGCGTGTTTTTAGGACTTAGTCTTGTGATATCTCACCATCACCCGCAGAGTTACCAAACACCAACTGAACCGTGGTAACTGATCACATGTTTCTGCTGCCAGTCTACTGCAAATGCATGACAAACCGCATTCGTTCTGACCCACTTTCATCCCTCTATGAGACACTGCTTTCCACACTGACCACGGGTACGTACGCATGGGTACGTATGCACGCTAGGTCGACTCTCACCACTCCGAGGATGCAGGATAACAGCTTGACTCAGGCAGCTAACTCCCCGGTGTGGCTGAAGCCTCAGACACCTCAGCCTTGCCTTTCCCTCGGAAGCACGTTCGCTGCCTGCCTTTGTGCATCCCCTCTCCCGTCCAGGGAACCGCACATCCCACAGGAACAGCCAGGTGTCTTCCCACCTGCTGGCACAGGCTCTCGGTAAGCGAGAGCCAATGAAGGGAAATGAACTTTTCCTTCAGCAGTGAAAGCAGCGGAGGGCAGGTCTCCTGTTCCCCAGCTGCGTGTTATAACCCTGTAGTGTGAAACAGGGTACTCCTAGCTCTGAAAGAGTGAGCGAGTCCGAACTTCGTTCTTGGAAAGCAAGCAGCGCCAACGGAGCAAGAGATTCTTAATCAGTTAATCAATTATCAAATTGCTCATCCAAATAAAAGCAATTTACTGTATAATATTGAAACACTGACACAGAAACAGTAGCCTAGAAGTCTGCCAGCCAGGGTGAGTGCCCCAGCCAGCGGGTATAGTCAGCCTGCTCTGGGCTGTATGTGCTCCTTTGGGACTGATGCATATTTTAAACAGGGAGACTGGACTAGTCGCAGCTGGGAAAGCTGCATCACACAATGCCATATTACCTACCTGGTTATGAAAGTGGTTGTAGAAGACAGATATATAAAAGATTGTAAATTATCTGAAGCAGAAAAAACCCAACCTGAAACCTTAAGCTGGGTGTCTTGCAACTAAAAGCAGCACCCGGTCGTCACTTGCTTCAGCTGCAATCAGCTGGTTCAGGTCACCATCCCAGCAGATGACTATTCCTGGTTTTTGTCATGTTTTTGCCCGGGTTTTTGCCCACATGGCGAGTCACATCAGCTCAACAGAGCCCAAAGCAAACACCAGCAGTAGGCAGGAGGTGGAGGTGGGAATGCCAGGGTGTGGAGCACTCTCTCATTTAGTGAAAGCAATAAGCTGCTAGAAAAGTTCAATACATGTCATGTAATTTTAGCCTATTTCTGTTTATGGCTTTCAAACTTTGATGACTTTGGTGTTACATTAGTCCCTAACTGATTCAAAAAGGTACTAGGTGGTCTTCTCAGCTGTAGGAACGAGATGTAACTAAGAAAGGATGGTGTTTGAAACAACACAGGGGGACCCCTTTTAAAAGCACTGACCACTCTCTAAAATGAAATTATTTGCAAAAACTTGTCTTCTGGACAACACATAGCTGGTTTTGGAGTCAAGGCAGGAGCTATTTCCCTATTGGGGAAGAAATTAATTGTTATGGATTCAGGGTGGCCAAATGGCCCTGGTGCTGGCAGATGCAGACCCAGGAGCTGCAGCCATGGTCCATCCCACTCTGTCCATCCCACCCCAACAGCAGACAGACAGTTGGCATTAGACATTATGAGATCCCCTGCATTAAGCAGAGGTGGCATAATGAATGTACCACATTAGGATTCCTCCTAAGCCCCAATTACTGTAAGCTGTTGAAAATATGCTAGCATACCTGTTAGCAGTAACCATGGGCAGATTTACAGCAACAGGCTGGGAGGGCAGTAGCCATCTAATTACCACCACCCACAAGAGCACCCAGCCTCACTCACAGGATGGAGAAACCACCATGCAGCCTCCCCCAGCATGCACAGCTGCACCCAGCTTTACCAGCAACTCTTATAGCCCAGGAAATTCTTGCTACAAAGCACAATCTCTTCAAACATTATTGCCTGGCTCCATGGATGTTTGTGTATTATGTTGAAAAGTATCTCCCTTTCCTCTGGCTTGGAATATTCTCAGACTTTCTTTGACTACCCCTATTGTCACGGGGGGGAAACAGGGAGAACAGTTGCCCCTGCCCTACCTTTCCTATACTAATGGTTTTCAGCTTTTATACTCCAAAAGGCAAAAGAGGCATAGGGCAGAGAACCTGACTGTGCAGCCACCCGGCAGGCAGAGGCAGGTAGCAGCAGCTTAATTTGATTATGTTGTCATGGACCTCTAAAGGTCCTTTAGCAGATCACAAGAGGTGTGTGGATGAGTTCTCCTAGGCTATTATTTTGTATCTTTTTTTATGTCTCCTTTTTATTTGTCTCATCTCTACGGGAAACAACTCCAACCTTATCAATCTCCCTTGATATGAGAGTCTTCCTCTGCTCTAGTCATGTTTGTCACCCTTCCCTGAACCCTTTTTAATTCTCTTGTTATTACTTTGAACAAAGATGGATGGAACAGCAGAAGCAGTTCTCCAGCCGCATGGCTTGCGAACTACAGAAAAACAGGTCAAGGCTAGACTGAACTCTGGAGCAGCTCTGGCGAGGTCAGTGGAGTTACCTCAGGAATGAGTATACTCCTCTTCAGTTCAGTTTCTTGCCAAATTCACTTTCCTTAGTATTGCTTAGGCTGTGAAAAGCAACTGTTGCTGATAACAGGTTGTCCATAGTGCATGTAACTGGAGTCACGTCAAATATCTTTTAGCTGGAAATGTGGATACACACAAGTCATACTGGGCATTTTAGCAAAACCGTGCCTAAACCTGTCTGTACAGCATGGCAACACCTGACCAAAGAAATGATCTAGCCATATCAGACTCCTGTTCAGATCACTGCCAAAAGGAAGGGACAACAAACCCACTACCAATTAATTAGGGGCCTGCCTTTTGTTCCTATGGGTTGTGTCATCCAGTGCTGTCTAACAGAGTTTACGTCTTCTCATTCTCCATACAGAGACATTTCTTTGTTTTTTATTTTTACTAAATCCTTCATTTTGATGCATCAATCAATACCATAAATTAATAATGCGCCACTCAGGATATGCTGCTTTTCACTTCCATTTCAAATTGTTTTGGTATTATGCTCAAGAATAAATAGGAGACCTTGATTTTCTATAACATTTATTATTTTGTGCATCTTCCACTCCATATTGACTCTATTCACACATTTACTTTTTTATCTGCTTTCTGAATCAAGCAGCTGTGGTCCCTCCATCTCTCTTTATACAGAGTATTTCCAGGCTTTTGGATGATGCCTGTTGGTGTGGCAAGACTCTGCTTTGTCTGCAATGTAAAGGAAACCTGATGCAATACAACCAACCTCTCGTTAAGTATAATAATGAGTTATCTTTGTGTATGTTCTCGGGCTTTAGTGACTTTCAATCGGGCATACAAATTTGGACCAGTATCTTGAGTGGTGCCATCCTCCCTACCACCCTTTAGCCCTTGCAGTGCTTGATCTAATCCCATAGCAGCTGACAGAGGCTCTTCCAGCCTTCTTAGCTCCTGGGGACCTTTTCATCCATTGGTTTAAGGGCACTGTAGAAAAAAAAGTAAGATGGAGGCACGATCAGATGAAGTGAACTGAGCTGAGCCACAGAACAGGGCAGTGCTGGAATAACCCGTCACTGGTCTGTCTCACAGCAACACCTTTATGCCCTGCGCCTGCAAGATCTTCCCTCAGGCAGATATTTCTGACTTGGCAGTGACTATAATTGCTTCCTGTATTAAGGATGCATGGTGCAACATGGTGATTTGTATTCTGAAGACATCTGTAGAGTCAGTATTAATAGAGAAGTAACCAGCAAAAGCCAAAACAGATGTCTACTGACACGTGTGTTAGTGCTGAGCTCAGAGAGGTTTCCACAATCTTGAATTTCTTCATCAAGAACCAAACCAAAAGGCTGCCAGTAGCCCAGTTTCATGAAAGTGATCCAGGTTTTATGAACCCCTGCAGACAGCCTACTCTCCAGCTGCAACCACAGCCACCATGCAAGCGAAGGCCCCCTCTCCTACCTGCACCAGAGCACCCACATCCTTCCCTGCCACGGGGCTGGGCTGAGCTGGGCTCGAGAGCTGACCTCCTTCTCTACCGATGCAGAGAGCAAAGGGCTGCACGGACACAACCTGCCAGCTCCCAGCTGGACTCTACTGAATAAGAGTGTGTCACAGATCTCTGTAAGATTTGCAGTCATACCCAGCCAAAGGGATATTCATGAATTCTCACTTTAAATCCCATTCCATTTCAAAAATGCTGTCCCCTTGAGATTTTTTTCAGTACTTGCAAACCTGCCAGGTATTTTAACATATAAATAGGAGCATTTAGGAAGAAAACAGGGACATGATTCTAACTCTATCGAAATACATCTGATAGGAAGAGCTTTTAGGAGAAAAAGAATTGAAAAGATTCACTGCTTTTAAAGAACAGTAAAAAACCATCTTTCATTACAGCAAGACCTAGGAGGAATGGCTTTGATCCCTCAATATTATTGGAGCAAAGGCAGTTAATACCTACTTCTAGAGTAGCAGCATTAGCTTTTGTACAGAATTCTTTAAATGACTTCTAGGGCTATTAAAGTCAATTGTAAAACACCACTGCGTTTACCTAACCAGAATTTCCCCAGCAGATCAGTCCACAAAAGGCTTTAGATGTTGCAATATCATGTGTTGCAATTCTGAACTTTTGGCACTTTTGACTGGCTTCATCCCACTAACTTTGGGAACCTTAGCCGGGAACAAAAATCTTCCTAGGCTCCTCTGAAGTCAATGGAGAACTCCAGACAATAATTTAGGCTGACTGTTACATGGGATGAATCCAAGATCTTGGCCCCCACAGAAATAACCAGCCCTCGGTTATGTACCTAGGCTCCCTGTTGAATACATGGAGACATCCACATGCCTCTGAATGAGATCAAGGAAAGCCACCGGAAGGAACGGGGAACCCTCTCACCTAGCTGGCACTAAGGGGATGGGGATGAAAGCCTCGTCTCTCTCAGCCCAGGGAGCTGCTGACGTGACCTTCTCACTTTCCTTGCTTTCTAGGAGCAGCGAGGACACCCATCCAGGTCTGTGGGAGCCTTGGCCACTCTTCTCTGCCTAAGGCAATTTTAACCTAGATCTTGCTGTGGCCACCAGCATATAACTGGATGGCACTGTGCCAGTTTCTCCCAGTAAATTGTTCCAGTTTTTATGAAAGGATTACATGTCTGTTGGGCTACCAAGCCAGAAAATTACTCACTAATCTAGTCACTTGGAGTAGGAGTGGAAAAGGACTGCATTCCAGTTTTTGCTTTCATTATTATTCAGTTATTTGATATGAAACATTGATTGGAGAAGAAATCAAAACCTTGATCTGATAGAAGAAACGATGATGTTTACTGACTATCTGAGAATACCTAGTTACTCTTAGCAATGAGACGGTGTTGGTCATGTTCCCAACCTATCATTCAAGAAATTAGGGACTTTACTGGCAGAAATGTAGGTGCCTAGAGACTTAAGATCCTGACAGGGTCAGCTAGCAGCAGAGACAAGATTCTAAGTATTTAAATTATGGTTTGACATCCCCATATGCATGTAGGATGTGCTAGAGATACTACTGCTTCCAGCTTTCTGTAAAACATGACTCTTATGGGGAAGTCCAACAACTGCAAAGAAAGAGGACACCCTGGACTCATTTAGTCTTGTTCCCTCTCCCACACGTAGATGGAGGCATACATGTAGCACACTGCCATTAATAATTTAAAGTTATATAAATAACTATGAAATTTTTGAATGACACAAGGAACGAGTTGACCTGCTATCTACATACTACTCACCGTGGAATACTGGCATAGTGTGTTTGACAAGTAAGATAAAAAAATAGGGTTTTAACTAGTGGTCTGAGAAATAAAGCTCACAGTGGGCAGATCTGTTTTAAAAACATAAATACACTACTAGGAGACAAAAGTGTGCCACCTATGAGATTACTAAGTAAGGTTGCGTGCACGACTGGGAAGAAGCTGGACAAGATAATACGAGGACCACCACTGAAGGGAATGGAAAATCTTGTATTTTAAGTAAGGAAGCAGACCAAGGAAAATGTAACATCAACAGAAAACAATGAAAAAAAATTGGGCAGGATCAAAAAAAAAGGACACAACAGAAAATAGAAAAATTGTAGAAAAGAAGAAGAGCCATCAAGGTCATCAGCTGACAAAAGAAGTCTCTGAAAAGCATTTTCATGCATTTGTACACTGGAAAAGAACAGTCTTCTGTTCATTTACATGTACTAGGTTTTTTTTTCTGATCGCAGAACACTACAAAATGCTTTTGCGCAATATATTCCTTATTTTATAAAGCTCTCATAGAAACTACACACACACTTAATATGTATATAAACATATTTTATAATAAGATAACTCCTTCCTTAACTTCACAGTGAAAATGAAAATTATCTGGCTTTCAATAATGAAGAGGAGAATCAAATTCAGGTTAATGAGAACATTTGTCTGATTAACCTTCTCCACAGTCAATGACTTGTAATGGTCCATCAGTCATCCATGCCTAAGTAGTGTTGCCAATTGTATTCAATCCATGCCCAAACATGTATTTATAGAAACAATCATAGGCCACTAAATAAAATCTGGAACCACGTGTTAGTCAATGAACATCAGGAAAACCATGCTTAGAGCGTTCAAACACCCAAAGATCTTCTCTGCACAACCAAATTATTAAAGTTTACAGTCTCACTGGTATTATACACCCAGGTGAAAATTGAATCATATGAGGAAAAAGGGTCACAAGCAATAAAAAATCCCCAGAGATTTTGACTTGTTAATGAAAATGATTCTGCATAGTAGTGACTGAAAGATAATAGTGTTTAGCAATTGGAAAATTACATTCTTGTATGTAAAATTAGTTGTTGGTCTTAATTCAGTTAGCAGCAGTGAGAAGGTAGCTGTATTATTAAACCCTATTGTGCTCTGATGGAACAAGGGCTGGAGTTTGAGAAGCCAAAATGAGGAGGTAAGATAGACTTCATTCCCTCTGTTAATGGTGTGGTTCGTGTGGGGGGAACAGTGTGGGGAAATTCCCTTTTCCACTGCCTTTCCAGTATCTGCTATAGAGATAAATATAAGTCCTTTTTCTGAAGATACCAAGTAAATACCTGAAATGTCATTAACTCTCCTTTAAAAAATAAAAACAAAAACAAAACCACAATGTGCAGGTGGAACCCAGGTGTTGGTCTATAGTCTTTCAGGTACTCAAAGTGGTCATTTTGGGATAAGGCATGTGAAACAATTTTTGGTTTTGTTTTGTTTGTTGAAAACAAAAAAAAGGGATTTTTTTTGCCATGTTTGAGGCCATAAATCAGGCACTAGCTGCCAGAAGTTGAGAACTGTTCCTGTGGGTGGGTTACTACATAATACTTTCATAGGATTTGTTGAACCTTTCTTTGAAACATATGGTATTGGCCACTGTGCGAGAAATGGTAATGGACTCATCGGACTTGTGGTCTGTTGAAATTCGGCAATTCTTCTGTTCCTGTTGATTTTTCTCTTTATGAACTGTCACAGACAAAGGTCCAAAATTTCAGATATGGCTGTTATTCCAAATTAGTTGTGATTCCCTCTATAAAAACCTCCCAGAGATCAGAGGGTTCATTAAGATCAAAAATTTGAGAGTGTAGACTGAATTAGTAGGCTATATGTTGTTTCAGGCTTCAGACAGGCTCATATCTGCAAATAAATATCAAAGCAAAAATTGAAAACATTGAATATTACAAACGAATATCTGATGAAAAACTAACTTTTGAAACAAAGAACATAAACAAAGTCTTTTGTGCACACTTGGGATGCAAAGTTGCAAAAGATCAAATGCTCGTAAAACCAAATCATAGTATGTGTTGAATTTCAAGTGCCAGCTATTCAGCCTTGAGAGCTATTTTGCTGAATTCTGTCTTTTCCACAAGCCAAGCCAAAGGACAGACCCTGCCTCTCACCCTCCATCACCGTGCGCTCTAAGGGCAGATTTTGGCCTTCGGTGTCAGGAATACACCCACCTCACACAAAGCCCTACGGGTCCACCAGCCATACTGTGGGAAGCATCTGGCCAGGAACTTGGTTCTTCAGCACCACTTTCTTATTTACGTTTTGCTAATTATGTTATTGACCTTCCTCTGAGGAAGTTCTTCTCTTGTGAGAACAGTATTAATTCAATTAATTTAAAAATGGAAGGTGTTTCTTTTTTTTTTTTAATGGAGCAGAGAGCGTTCTAAAAATGGCATAGAAAGGAAGTGTACCAGAGCACAAATACCTGTGCTGCCTATATTCGGCCATCTCAGTCTAATGGAAATTATTCTCTTTCTCATTACTGAAAGCATAGATTGTGAGCAGAAATGGGTGAACTACCTTTTCACCATAATAATCAGGAAATAATACGTGCCTAATGAAGGTCATTGCTTCACTTAATCTAATCCACTATGAACAGAATATTGTTCTTCTTTCACAACACAAAAAGAAAGAAAAATGTTTGATCGATATAAACAACATGCAGGACAAATCACTAGGAGGCCAGTAAAGAATAAGTTCTGGTAAGCAAAAGGTAAAATCATAAAGAGGCAGGACAGAAAAGAATTTTGAGAGACAACTGGCTAACGGAATCAAAAAAAGTAGTCAAACCATTCTCAAACACACTGCGAGCTGGCAGCCCGCCAGGTAATCAATAAGGCCCACGGGGCTTCCAGAAAGAGAAAAGCTAAGTGGACTCAGTAACCAGGAACGAGGATCTCAGGGAGATTCCCATTGCATGAGCTTTCCTGGTGAGAAAAACATAGGAGCAGCTCAAATGTAGTAGGGGAAGATTTAGGACAGATCAATAAAAGAGGTAGTAATGAATCAGCAGGATCATATTTCCCCAGGATTGTAAAAGAACTGCTAACTGCAGTGCACAACCCACCACTTAAAAGGTGCTAAAAGGCAGATGAGATCCCAGTTTTGGAAAATTAGAAAAGGTTCAGAGATCTACAGACCTGTAATTCTGACTTGGGAACCTTGACCTGGGAAATTTATGACAACAAGTAGAACAAAGAGACACTGGGCAAACATGATACAATTGGAAAAAAATACTATGACTTCTGTAAGGAGAAAATCTTACCTCATAAATTCACTGAGCTCCCTGGAAAGAGTCAGTGAGAGCACAGACTGCGGTGGTGCTGTCGATGCAGCATACTTGTGTTTCCAAAAAGGTTTTGACAAGGTCCCTCCCAAAAGGTTTTGAAATAAATAAAGCTCTTGTAGTCAAAAAGAAAGGGTAGGAACAAAAGGTCATATTTTTTTTTTTTTTAAAGGGAGATTTCCAGAGGAGTCCCACCAGCATCTATGAAGCTGTGTGCTCCATTTACCCATAAATCATCTGAGAAAAGTGAATAGCGGTGTGGCAGAGTTTGTTGATGATACAAAATAGTTTAGGGCAATATAAAAAAAAGCTGACTGCAGTGTGACAGAGACAGCTCGTAACAGGACACACGTGGGATTCATCTTACCTAACCATGGACATCTACAACATCGCTGTTAGAGAAACCGAGAGTCACCTGAGGCTCCTTTCATACTCAGTGGAGAGAAACAGGCACTTCAAAGGCTTGATTCCCCTGCTCTGTTTGAGATACATGCATTAGAATTGGAGAAATCACAACCCTAGAAGTGCCTTTGTCTCTCTGCTGCCTATAACGGGAGCACACGGCAGCTGGCTCAGATGCCGTTCATCTACATTTAGTCTGATGAACATGCTCTGAGTGCAGGCAGTAAAATAACAGACAAAATTCAATGTCAATAAATGTAAAGTAATAAATATGGAGGGAAACAACCTTAACTAGACATATATAATTTAATGGATTTTAAATTGCTTATTACCATTCAGAAAAGAGAGCTAGGAGTCACTGCTAGTAGGTCTGCGGGAAGCTCTCAGTTCACTGTTAATAGCGGTCAGAAAGTCACATGGCTTTGTCAAGTGTTGGAGATCTGGGGACCCCAAGTGCATAATAACACAAGTACAATTTAGGACAGGTCAGACAGGAGCTTTATTAACCACGATCATGGGGAGAGGACATTTGGACAGCATTGCCCCCTCTGCTCCCATTGCCCTGCCCTGCTCTGCCAAGTGATTGCAGAGACCCAGCCTATAGACTGTGTCAGTATATAGAAAAGGAATAAAAAACAAACCAGTGATGAAATGATGGCATTGTGTAGATGGTGTCAATTTACCCTGTCTTACTGGTGACAGTTCGGGACCCATCATTTGAAAAATCATTGTAGAAATGGTACAGGTGTAGGAGAAAGACAAGGGGGATGGTCCAAAGGTTGGAACACTTTCTGAAAGGGGAAAAATTACATCAGCAGGTCCCGTTATATGGAAAAGAGACATCTAAGGTCAGTAAAATCATGAGTGGTATGGAGAAGAGGAACAGGGCTTGCTTATTCACTCTTTGTTGTAATTCTACCAGCATAGATGGTAGGAAGAAAAATTAAGTCTCAGAACTGCCTTGTCATCACAGGTACGTTGACAGCAGCATCAGTCTGAATCTGAAGTAGTGAAAGCCGTGACGCACTGCACTGCACTGCAGCCAGCTCCCAGGAGGTGGTGTGTGGGTGGGAACAGCAGAAGGAAGACGTTCAAGGGCAACCCTTGGGGGAAACTATAGATGAGAGGACAAACCAAAAGCAAAAAAAAGGGCCATCACACACCCTGCCACACACAAGTGAGGAAGCAGGGGACTGCTGAGAGAGGCTGTGCACAGTGAAGGATTCCGAGAGCTGAGAGAAACATAAAGCTTGGAGAAACGCTGTGCGTAATGGAAGATAAGTCAAATAAACATGTGGTTTCTTAAACCTTTCTTAATCCTCTAACAGCATAGTGTCTAAGTAGAAAGACAGCATACTCTCTGGGCGGTCGAGTGTGAATCCCAGGGAAGCATGTTCCCTTGCTGTAGGTAGATTATCCAGAGCTGCCTTTAGCACAAGGCCAGTGAGTAATCGCCTGGAGCGTCATTTAGGGGACAAAGTTTAAAAGGGTCCTCATAATGCACAATGAAACAGAAAACTGTGACGGAGGGTAGGAAACACTGAAACACCTGTAGATCTAACAGACTGATCAGAACTGTGATCCTTCCACAGCAAGCGACCTCAGAAAAACCCTGCAAAACTGAATTATGTTTGATATATAGCATACGTTATAGAAATATATAATATTTTTAACAGTCTTAATATAGGCATTTCGGAAAATGTCTAAGCTGCTGATCGAAGATCGGTTCTTAAGAACTGCCAAAACTGCAAATCCAATAACATGTAACAAAAAATTGTGAATTAGCAGTTTCCATGCTGGAGACCTTCCAAATACAGATAAGATTATGAAAAATGGCAGAAGAAAAATTAAAAAGAAGTAGAAATCTTCTTCCATGTCCTTCACAACGGGTTTATAACAGCTCCATGCAGGAAAGAAAGCAGATGTGTCTCCAGCTGTTGCAACCACTTAGAAATGCATCAGATTATATTCTGTCCTGCTTGAAAGAAAATAAAAGAGCCAACTCAATATTCAACAGACCTGTACTAATGTGGGGTTAAACAGAATGTTTAAACCACAACCTTTGCAGAGTTTGGAGAAATGCAGAGGTAATCCTTCTTGCTGGAAAGAGGCACAAGCTCAATTTTCTTTCTGGACCCTCTAGTACTTGTTCCCAGAGCAGGAGCGACAGCAGAGGCTGGGCAGGGGGACAGCGGTGGTGGGACAGCAGCGGTGGTGGCACTGGTTGTGGTGGCTCCGCTTCCCCTCGGATCCCACCGTGTCACAGCTGACGTTGAAACGTTCAGCACATAGGCAGGAATTTGCCCAGCCCCTCCATTGGGACACAGAGCACAAAGTCTCTGCATCTTTTTTTTTTTTTGGCCTCTCCTTTCTTCAAAAACTCATGCTGGATGATCTAAACCTTTGTGGTTAACAGCTTATTTAATAAAATATTGATTTTTTTTCCTCATGCTTTAGGAAATGGGATCTTCAAGCACTTTGATGAAGTACTGTAGTTTCCTCAAACTCTTTTCAAGGTCTAACTGAAAGTTTAAATCCTAAACTGAATGTTTCCTATTAAATTATATCCACATTTCCTACAGGTCCTATAAAAATAAAGTATGCCCACCAAGATCACCGATGAAGGAGAGCAGCACAACTTTTCTGATTTCTCCAGCGGTAGAGGTCCATCTACAGCTACACATGGAAAAATGGATGAATGTGGTTTTGAGAGGAAAATACCCTCATCAAAAAACAGAGGAGTGAAGCAATAAAATCTGTAATAGTTCCTTGCTAACTAAAACTAAACAAAGTGGAAACTAAATGGTATGTATATCTTGAAAAAAAAAAAAGTAGCATGTGTAATTTGTATAGTATAAAGTAAGTGCAACTAGATAATACATAAAAGTGTACATTATTTACTTCTAATTAATGATTTATAAACTTAGTATTAGAGATGAAGATGTACTATGAACTAAGGTATATAAATTTGACGTATCTCTTCAAAAAAATTGAAAAGAGAAACCATCAATATTTTTTAATCATAAATGAAAATAAGAGTATCTGTAGAGTTCTGAAATAGGATTTAGCTGAATTTAAACTGATGTCATAATACAAATATGGAATACAGACATCTATAGAGAAAATTTTTCAAAATACTCATGGTATTCCTATTAGTATTCATCATAATGTAGTTAAAATGGATCATATAGAGTAACAATACACGTTGTTGATGATACATAGGAATTGTAACTCTGAACTGATAAATTCTGAAATAAAGTATCATAATCTGAAATACTGCCTATGGAAAGCACATTTTAAATATTTGTCAGTTTCTTTCACCAGTAAGTTTGTAATTTAATGGTTCACGTGAAAATTTTTTTTTAAATCTAATTCTACTTTTTTTTCCCTATATGAGTTCCCAGGAATAAATAGGAATTTTTTTTTTTTTCCTGAAAACTTCCTGAAATTTTCTGTACCGTGTTAATTCTTTCTACAGAGTATCAAAGAGACTGAATATATGCTGGAAGCCTTTCTGAACCAGGGTTTTCAGTTTGCCCAGTGAAAAGCATCTGGCTGCATAGCAGTTTTAACCAGCTTTAAAATTTCTATCACTCCTGCAGGAATAAATGGGCTCTTGGTTAGAAGAGCTTGTGATCTTTGGCCATAATTAAACTTTGTTTAAATTTGAGATAAACATGAGTTCGGTGCACATAACTGAATCATTTAAAAGTGTAGTCTACATACTAATGCCAACTTAAATCAGCTGAGGATCTAGTCAGAAATATTGTCCAGAGCACTCACAGAAACCTTACACAGATTGCTTGTCTGCATATTTTCGGTATACTCTGTAAGAGATTATGCTGGGGAAAGTCATAGGTAAATGCTGTTATCTCCTGTATGTTATCTGTACTGGCAAAACTAATGCTTTATGTTTTTCTCTTTTTAACTTTACACAATTAAGGCTTGCAGCCATTAGCAGAGAAGTCTGGATAGATAAGAGGAAAAGCTCTAGCGCATTAGGGTCCTAAAGAAAACTAAAACAATGTGCTAAATGGTTAAACCAAAAGAAAGTGAAAAGTCTTCAAAATATTGACACTGCTGCCAAAGGAAATGCCCATCAACTTTGTTAAGTACCTTCAGGTTACTCCTTTTACTGTGATGTGAAAATAGAAAAAGAACTATCCATCTGCGTGGTGTGCTACAGCAACGGAGCTGCTAGAAAACCAAAGGCTTTATTTGTGGAAGAGAAACCATGAGTGTTGATTTACTTTACTACGCTACCTAGAAAAAAGGTTAAAAAGTGCGTGACTCTTTCAACAGAAACTTCAGAGGCTGTATCTGTGGAGGTTCCCCATTGGTTCCCTCCACCCACAAACTACAAACATGTGTCTGACAGCCAAGACTTCTGCTCAAACTCAAAACTGAGAAATAAGTTAGATAGACATAAAATATGATAGACTTGAGGAAACTCCTCTAGGTCTTCCAAAGCCTA
This sequence comes from Balaeniceps rex, assembly GCA_013401315.1. Taxonomy (NCBI): domain Eukaryota; kingdom Metazoa; phylum Chordata; class Aves; order Pelecaniformes; family Balaenicipitidae; genus Balaeniceps; species Balaeniceps rex. Next base: position 71,490 of record VYZW01029337.1, on the reverse strand, counting down.
GACTAAAACCAAACATCATCAAGGAAAGAATCAATAGCCTTGCCTTGTTTTTCTTTCCTCTTTCAATCTTGATCACCATTATTGGCCACCGTAAGGAAAAGACGATACATTGTCCTGTCCCAGCTGTATTTAGAATAATGTCTTTGGTTGGTGGGTTTTGTGTTTACAGGAGAGAGGATGAGAGGCAGGGGAAGGAGTTTGTTTTGTGAGGGCAAAACATGCGGCTCTGAACTGAATGATCAGAAGAGTTACCCCCAAAGTAAGTTCTCCCCTGAGTATTAAAATTATTAGTGGACCTGGCTTGCTAATAAAAGGGTAAAATGCACCTTGACCAGCTCCAAAAGGAAAAAAAATTGAAAGGCTCTGCCACATATTGAATCGTAAAGCCTCACATGTCAGCATAGGGAGTTGTGGGGGAGTTGGTCCATGACATGCTGCTCCGTCACCCCTGTCATCTGCTGTGTGCTGAAGCTCTACCTTCATGACAAGAAATATTTTTCTGGCACTGATTTATATGACTGTTGCTCCCAAGGTCACTACAGCCAAGGCAAAAATACCCAAAATCCCACTGACTCCACCAAGAGTAATATTTTAAGACCACCTTATGCTCTGCAGGAGCCCTGGCACAGAGGAAGAGTTGTGTCCTGATGCTGGCACACCAAAGGTGCTGCTCCCTGCCCCACGTCTCATGTACAGGCAAAGGGTTGTGGCATGAAAGGCACAAACCCATGAGGCAGCCAGGACGGTGAGTGGGGCACCGCTCTAGTAGGATGCCCACAGCCCAGGGGGCAAACACAAGCACACACGTCCCTGTCCTGCCTCTCCCTGACAATCTCCAATTCCTCCTCTAAAGCCTCCCACCTGAATTCCTGAGTGGCAGGGATGACTTCCATGGGGCAGTCGCCTTGACACAGGATGCCTCTGCATACATAAAACTTAAAAGACCTTGGTGAAGGCCATTCCTGACATCTTTCTCCCACTCCCATTTCCAAATGCAGCATCAGAGTCCCTCACGTCTTTCCAGCTGATGAAATATAGCTGTTGTAAAATGCTAGCTAACCACATTTAGCAAATGGAGATAATCAAATAAAAATGAAACTATACTTACTAAAGAAACACAGTTTCCAAAACACAGACTTTGGCTAGAGACTGTGTTTTGCTTAAGAGTCTGCCAGGAGATCTGTGGACTGTTTTGTAAACAGTTCTCAAACTGGTGTTTGTGGGAGAGACACATGGGAAGGGGATAAGAGACAGATGGACATATGAAATGCAGACCAAGGAAAGTTCATCAGGAAAGAAAATGATCGGGAGCTGCTTTGATGGAGATCCATGAGAATTGTATACAGTGGAAAGAAGGTGAACGGGGAATTGTTGTTCATTTGTTTCTCACCGTTTCCTGTTACACAGGAGCTAGGGCACAGCCTTCACTGTTTCTTTCAGACAAACAAAAGGAAGCATTTTTCTGACATAACACACAATTTAATTGTGTAATTTATTGTTACCAAAGTTATAAATTAGCTCTAAAGGAAATTAGATGAGTTTGTAAAGGATGGGATTACCAGGACTGTTTAGCAGGATGGTTTAGGTGTGATCTGCAGCCCCAACAGTCCAAACCCAATAACTGCTGAAGATGAGACGGTGTCCTGGGGTACCAGATGGTGTTCCACACAAGAGCATCCTTCATTTGTATTCTTTCTAATACTCAAACCCTAGGCATCCTATATTGATCACTATTAGATTCAGCATTATGTGACAGAGCCTTAATTTGACCTAATTTGGTTGTTCTTACATTCCACAACACAATCCATGGATCTTTCAGGGTTCTTTCTGACCTTTCAATAGCTGAAAATCTCATGCAGTAAACTGGAGTTTAAAATGGTCCATTCTCTACTCTGTTCCTTCCACATAAAAGTTTTCTTTTTTCTTTCTTCCCCTAATACATAAAATAGGCTTGCTGTCAAACTCAGAGACGGCTTGAAATACAGAGGATGGTTTATTGAATGCTAACTTGCAAACCTTGCTCATATTTTTATCATTTCAACCTCTATTTTTAATGTTTTGCTTTGGAACAAGGGAGAGCTTCTAGATACAGGCACTGGGTGGGCCAAGCAGGGCAATGCCCCCCAGCATCTGCTATTCACTGACAAGGAAGAGCTGGTTGGGGACATGATAGTTGATGGCAGCCATGGTTATAGTGACCACGCAACAGTGGGGTCCAAGATCCTGCAGGAAGCGAGGAAGGAATACAGCATAGCACAGACCCTGGACTCCAGGTGAGCAGACTGCTGCTTGTTTAGGGAACTGGTAGGTGGGATCCCATGGGGAAGCTCTGAAAGATGCTCAGGAGAGCTGGCAAGTCTTTAAGGACAGCATCCTCCAAGCACAGGTAGGGGGCCACCTTGATATTCAGGAAGACAGGTGGATGTAACAGGAGGTGGCTTGGCTCATGGCAGAGCTCCAATGCAGAAAAGCAGCATACAGGAGGGAAGGAAGGGGAAGGGGCAGGCTACAAAGGAGGACTTTAGAAATGTTGCTCAGGCAATGATATTAGGAAACCCAAAGCTCAGATGGAATTGAGGCTTGCAAGGGATGTCAAGGGCAACAGGAAGAGCCTCAGGCACTACTTTAATGATAAAAGTCTGAACAAGGAAAATGACAGCCCATTGCTGCCTGGGTGAGTGAACTGTGACAGCAGACACAGATAAGGGTGAGGTGTCTTCTGTGCCTTAGTATTCAGTAACAAGGTCTCCCAGGGTTCAAAGGGGAGAACTGCCAGCAGTGGATGAGGGTCAAGTCAGGGATTACTTACGAGAACTTGACCCATACAAGTCCATGGGACCAGATGGGCTACATCCAAGTTTCTGGGAGAACTGGCTGATGTCCTTGCAAGGCTGCTCTCTGTTGTCTTTGGAAGGTCATGGAGATGATTACAGGATCCCCAACAACTGGAGAAGGGCAAGTGTTTCATCCATCTTCAAAAAGGCATAAAGGTCAACCCAGGGAACTGCAGGCTGGTCAGCCTCACTTTTTTCCCTTGGAAAATCATGCTGTGAGTCCTCCTGGAGTACACTTCTGGACATGCGAAGGAGAAGAAGGTGACTGGGAATACTCCTGGGCTGCATTAGCCAGTAGATTGAGGGAAGGGATTATCACCCATTTCTCAGCACTTGTTAGACCACATCTAGATACTGAGCCAAGAACAACATGGACAAACTGGAGTGAGTTCAGCAGAGGCCCTCAGGCTGGTTGGGGGCTGGAGCACTTGCCCTGTGAGGAGAGGCTGAAGGAACCAACTTGGTCAGCCTGTGTCGTGGTTTAGCCCCAGTCGGCAACTAAGCACCATGCAGCCGCTCGCTCACCCTCCCCCTCCCCGGTGGGATGGGGGAGAGAATCGGAAGGGCAAGAGTAAGAAAACCCACGGGTTGAGATAAGAACAGTTTAATAATTCAAATAAAATAATAATAATAATAATAATAATAATAATAATAATGATGATGATGATAATAATAATAATTGTAATGAAAAGGAGAACGAGAGAGACAAACAAAACCCAGGGAAAAAGAAAACAAGTGATGCAACTGCTCACCACCCGCCGACCGACACCCAGCCAGTCCCCGAGCAGCGATCGCTGCCCCCCGGCTAACTCCCCTCGGTTTATATACTGAGCATGACGTCATATGGTATGGAATAGCCCTTTGGTCAATTTGGATCAACTATCTTGGGCTGTGCCCCCTCCCAACTTCTTGTGCACCTGGCAGAGCATGGGAAGCTGAAAAAGAAAGTCCTTGACTAGTCTAAGCACTACTTAGCAACAACTAAAACATCAGTGTGTTATCAGCATTCTTCTCCTACTAAATCCAAAACACAGCACTATGCCAGCTACTAGGAAGAAAAGTAACTCTAACCCCGCTGAAACCAGGACAGCCTGGAAGAGAGGAGGCTTTGGGGGGACCCAACAGCAGCCGCCCAGTACCTATGGCGAGGTTAGCAAGAAAACAGAGCTGGGCTCTTCATGGTGGTGCATGGCAGGAGAACAAGAGACAATGGGCATAAATCGAAATAAGAGACATTCAGATTGGTTGAAAGGAAATACTTTTTCCCCATGAGGCAGTGGAAGAGGCTGCCCAGAGAGGCTGTGCAGTCACCATCCCTGGATGTTTTCAAGTTATCCAACTGGATAAATCCCTGAGCAACCTGGTCTGGGCTCAGAGGTGACACTGCTTTGAGCAGGAGGTTGGACTAGAGACCTCCTGAGGTCCTTTTCAGTCTGAATTATCCTATGAGCCTATGATACTATGATAGTAGTGACAATACTTCCTTTCACTCGGTGCTATATATTTAATTATTTTTTCTATCCTGGTGATTTTAGATTAATTGCTTTAGTTTTTCAAAGAAATACATTTTGATGGGTGTTTTTGAGTGAATGATGATTACTTTTACTGTCCTAACTTTTGAACTATTAAACCTGAAGTCCTGCTATGTAGCACCGCCAGTATTAACTGCTGTTTCCAGTTACAACAGTGTTCCCTGTTATTGGAGTCTGCTGCTAAGGCGGGAGATGCCATCCTGTGCTCTTGTAAGACAAGGCAGAAATCCAGCAATTCAGGCTGATGGACCAGCAATGAGTGCAGCTCTGGCACTACAAACCTTCTGCATCTCAGTCACCCCATGCCCCCCTCCTGTGGGGAGGCAGTTACAACATACAGTCAGGCACTATGAGCCGCAAAGATCCTCTCCAGGAGGTTTTTGGGGACAACAGGGGTTCTTGCTAGTACAAAAAGGGCGTGTGTGGTGACTTTTAAGCTGTGGTGAGGGACCTGAGCCCTGTGCAGGGGAAGGGCGCTTCTCTGGATGAGGCCTGTCCCTGCTCAGGCTCGAGAGCTACATTCCATCTTTAAATGGCAAACCTCACCCTGGAAAGAAATGCATACATGAGCTTACTGTTCCAACTTTCCTACACAAGTTTTTATCAAATAGGGAAACATGTAAGCCTTAGGTTATTCACAGACTGGGAGTAAATTATTTCTTCTGTCATATTGCTCAGGCAATTTTATCTTTTTGAATTATATGGAAATAAGAGCAATTAGCTTTTACACTATTGTTCCTTTCATATATTTCAGCTGCCCATTTCCCATTCTTCTGTATAGGGCAGCTAAAAGTAGATATTGTGCTCAGACAGCTTTTAAGGACTGGAATTCAGAGAACACAAAATTGTATTTTCTCTTTACTTTTTCACCACTTCTCAGAAGGCTGCATAGGACACATTTCATACCATACCTGTTTTGTTTCTTTCTTTTCATACTCTTAGAACTGTATGCATGGGATTAGTCTCTAAAACGTATAATTATTTAGCAAGCAGATAATGGGCTGTTGCATCACAGATGCAGGTTGTTAGCATTGTTCTTTGCATTCTTTAGATTGTGACGAGGGACACTTTCAATGACGTTTTCCTGTTACACCAAGCAACCTGTTAAAGGCTGACAACAGATACATGCAAGTTTCCATCTTCTTGCATAAAAAATTAGTTGCAAGAATCCACAAATTTCCTGATAATTCAGTGTACCAAAACCTAATGTTTGCTGTGAAATTATATATAAAATCTTAATGGTGTTTTAGGATCTTTTCTTTTATTTTTTCTTTTCTTTTTTCCTTTTTTTTTTTTTAATATAATGGCTTTGGACCTCCTAGCAAAAGAGAAAATCTCTGGAGCACAAACTAGCTGTAAAAAGCTGAGATGTTTTCTCCCTGTGGGCATCCTGAGCTGGGACCACTGGGTAGTGCTGGGCAGTGCCCAGCTGCATGGCAGTGTGCAAGCCCCAGGCTCAGCACTATGGGGAAAATGCAACCTACAGCTTCCAGATGTCAGGTGGTAATTCTGCCAATTCACCTTCTATGTGGACCTCTTGTCTTGGCAAGGCAAAAGCTCAAGGATCCCTGTCCCAGTCTTTCATGCACAGCACAAAAAAGCATTTTGATTCTGGACAGCTTGGAGATGGTGTCTGTAGAGCTGCAACTCTGTGCTCCCCTCCATTGCAACCCTACAACCCTACAGTTCTGCCCTCCTCCATGGTGCCAGGTAGTGTGTGACAGAAATACCCGCTTTTGTGTAGTGGCTCTTTTGTGCAGGGTTAGGAATTGAAGCCAGGCAGTACAGAAACCTTAAGAAAAAGTTATCTTCAAAGTGAAGGATGGTGGAGAAGTCATTAACAAATGTCATGTCAACAAATACATTTAACTGCAAACTTTGGTTGCATGGGATTCTTCTTGGGCCAGGAGGAGGATGGGAAGGAAGATTATTGCAAGATGTTCTAATAAATTAATGTTGTCTTGAAATTAAAAGATCACTGCTGTGCAATTTGATCCCATTGTCTTGAAATCCATGGGGTTCTTGTACATAAGGAAAAGCTACTGTACATTTTTCCATAGTAAGTCTAAATTTATTCAGACTAGCATATAAAGAATATTCCAACTCTGCTCAGTTAGACACATCTATAATTTTAGAAGAGAGAGACTGAGAATGATTATTGGTATCTATATTTTAGAGTACCTTCTTCACACTGAACACATCTCCGTGCAGAAGCCTGCACAAAGCCTATGGGGAACTTGTGGACAGCCTGAACTGCGTTATGAAATGAGATCCAGGCTTGGAAGAGGATCGTTTTGCAAATATGAATTTACCCGTTGTGTTCCCTTCATCTTTTCCCTACCTGTCCCCTGAGGTCCCATGTTACAGCCAAATGGTGTTTTCCAGTTTATTTGTCTGCTGTGGCTTCCTGCTTGTCAGATGGTTAGCTGTGACTTCTCATACTATGCCTACTGCACCTTGTGGCATTCCCAGGTGGTCTCTCCTGCAAGTACTAGGCAAGATCAATGCTGCTTACCTCTTATGGAGAAGCCTACAAAATATAGCATCATTTGTGCTAGAAAGCACATCATAATTTTAATTATTCTGTTTGGTTTGGACTTCCTTTGCAATAACAGCAGGAGAAAGTAACTTTCTTAGGGAGAAATTCTAGTTCCACTGAAACCATTAAGCATTATTAGTACCAGCAAGTTTTTGAGAAATTCTGTGGCACAGGGTAGATCTTTCGTGTACTGCCAAGTCAAGATCAGAGTTATTATCTGGGCTCTATGAGATTTCTGAATGCATAAAACTCCTTATTTTTATATTTTCTCCTTTGTTTTTAATGCATCAGAATGGGGCTATGGTATTTGTGCACCAGTGAAATTATATTTGGTATTTAATAAATCTCAGCACTGCTTAGCTTTTTTAAATGACAGAGGAGGTTTATTGATGGCTCATTTGCGGTCCTGGTATTAAAGCGCTTGTAGCCTCTCATTTCAAACAGTTTTTCATAGTAATATGAAAACAGGTCTAGATGTGTTTTAGGCATCAGCCAAGATGTACCCAAGGGGTGCAATTATCACTTACTATATTAAAGCAAAAAGAGGAGGTGTTGTACTGAAAATATCCTGAGATAAACAAGGATTCTAGAAAAAGCTTTGCTTTAAGTTTACTTTCATTTTTCCAGAGATACTCACTAAACAATGTGAGGTATTTTTCTGTACAGATTTTACTCTTCTATTTTTGGAGGCATGACTAGTGGATGTGAGATGTCTTAGACCAAGAGGGATTTAAAATGTTGGATGATTCAAGATATCTGCCTTTAATGAATAACTTCCAATAAAACCAGACTGCACAGGGCTGAATGGCAGTCATTGCCATGAGGCTCTTGCAACCTGCAGTTGTAGCCCTCCATGAGCTCCAGCTATGTGGAGCCTTCAGCCCACATGGAACTGATTAAACCATCAGGGTCTAAAAATAAATAGCACAGACAAGATGATGGAGGAAAACCAGATGAGGCATTAGTGCTTGCTGACAGTACCATTGTACATCAGAAACCACTGTAAATTTTCTGATCACTGTACTTCCATAGCTTCTTCAATTAAGTCATTCTGTAAATTATTACACAGTCACTTGCTGAGACGATCCAGGACATGAGGGAGCTGTGGCACTCCTGGTTGTTATCTTCTCTAATGCATCCTCACTGCAGCTAATCACAAGACTTTCCATCTACCTTACATCTGGAAGAATAGATTTACGTATGAAAGACAAAGGCTTTAAATCAGTCAGTGTAAGCCATGAATAACTTCATTAGAATCAATGTATTCAGCCAGTGCAGTTTAGATAAGGCTCAGCCAAAAGGACTCTTAACTGTAATCCAGTCTCAGTACTGCCTTGCATGGTGAATCATAGCCTTATGGGTTTTAGACTGGGCGTAGATTTTAAATCAACAAATTGTTGATAGGTTAATGGATATCCCTTTTCCTTGATACTTTCCTTCACGTTAAGAGTTGGAGAAAAAGTTCAGGAGGGATGAGTGATTGTACACTGTTATTTTGTAAAGGTAATATGGGCTACAGAGTGCTTTATATGGGTAAGCGCACTGGGACCTTGTTTTGGGTCCACTCTGCTCCCCACAGCTTGGAAGTGTCACAAAACTAAGAAAACACACACAGAGAAAACAACATTAGAAGGTATCTAGTGAGTGAGGTTAAACATAAGAAACTCAATTTCTACAGTCTGCCAAAGAGAAGGCTCAGGGGAGACAAGATGACAGAATATAAATACCTTCAAAGGAAGGGGATTATTCACATTACCAGAATATGACAAAACAAAAAGTAGTGGCTTCAAACTAGGGAACATGAAGTGCAGTGGAGTAATTAAGCCCTGAATGGAGCATGGTGCCAATGAAGAAGGGGCCAAGAGGGAGGAATGAGGTCAGAAGAGAAGACTTAAACTGACAGAGGAAGAGAGGATTACAAACATAATTAATTTGGTGTTTGGGAAGCTGTGGGATTAAAAGTAGGCAAAAGCAATATCCTTCCTCTGTCTGTAGAAGAGCTCTGGGGCTTGCTGCACACTGCCCACCAAGGCAAGATGTCATTGTCTTCAGTGGTCTTTTCTGTGCAGATAGTACTTGTCTAGGAAGAACCAACCTACCAAAGTAGGGCCATCACGAGCCCACACACTGTGTTCAACTTCCATGCAAGTCTGTGCCAGCTGAACTGCCCCAAGGATGGACAAGAGTTCTTGGTCTAATCTGAATGTCAGCATCACATTCACCCCAGGAGGCATCAGAGCAGAAACCCCTCATTTTTTAACTTGCTGCCTCCGCTGTGATTATTAGCAAAAAAATACCAAAGAATCGTCTGAAACACCACCACGTGGAAAATGTAATTCAAGTTCACTGATCTGTAAAGTGGAGATGTACAGAAAACTGATACTGGGGCTATTTTGAAACTTTGGCTGATACACACAGAATGTTGTGCCTACAGTAATAATGGGAGAGGGCTGGGATGCTGGCCTGCCAGAAGAGCTCCTGGAGAAAAGGAGGGGGTGACCTGGCTGGCCCAGCCACCAGGGACAGAAACCTGAGGGCAAAGCAGGGGTGTCCTTGCACCGTGGGATGGGGAACTTTCAGACCAGTAAAGCAGCAGGAGTTGGGAGGAAGCCCTGAACTGTGGACTCATGGCATACTCATCCACTGCACGGGCAACTTGCTCTCTTGGGCAAGAGATACAAATATACAAATATATCTTGTTGCCCAAGGTTGGAAAAAAGAGAAGTAACGAAAGGCCACCTCCTGCCCCCAGGTCCTCCCGAGGCCAGGCAGGTGGCACTGATAGCCAGCAAGACACTTGGTGTGCTTCAAATCCCAGGCCTCAGGTTTTGCAATACATGTCTCCTCCATCCATTCACAACATGGGCTGCCTTTCCAGGAAGCTGTGATCGAGCTTTTTCCTTTAACTTTCCAATCCCTTATGAGAGCTAAAGGTTTTTTATTAAAATGTACTACATAATAGTATTTAATTAGCTAATGTTTTTAATGTCTTACATTTTAAGATTCATTATATTTCTTTTCCCTTATGGAGAATTCCGGATACGCAAAAATAAATCTCCATCTTGAAGGAAGAAGGAAGCATGTTTTGAAACAAGTAATAGATAAATCATTGCTTTTGAAAGACAAAGAAGAACGTCTAAATTATTGACAATACAGCGTCAGAAATGGTTATATGCCCACAACTGCCATATATCCTTTCCCTCACTGAAGCAATGTCAAAGGCGAAGATGAGTTCATTATCAAAACAATTTTCAACCTAAAATAATTCCTTATGCTTATTGGAAAAGGGCTGTGGTCAAACAACAAAACACCTTGGGAATATCAGAAGTAGAACATGGGTTCACACAAGAGACTATACTTTCAGATACACATTAAAAAATGGTCTTTTAGTCTAGGAATATTTTTCATTAAGTCATTGGTTCTAAAACAGACATAAGTTTAAAATATAGCCATGAATTAAAATAAGCACTTGTGTTTTGGCTAAATAAAGAAATTTTCAGAGGATGGCGAATTACTATAGTCAAGAACTATTTCTAGAAAAGCAGTGCCTCATTAGTCCATATTTTAATCAAGTAAACAGAGGACAACCAATTCTATAAATAATATTGGGGTTTATGTCAGTAAAAATTAGCAGGATGCAATCTTTACAGTGTCAGTTGTTTTCAGATTAATTGGAATAACAAAAGTAATTACACTCTGATATTTTGGTGCATGTCTCAGTGTATCTTGGAAGGAGTCCAGTAAGTTGATTTACAGAATAGTGATTTGTCATTTTAAATTGTGCCTTATGAGCAATAAGCATGGAGTATTTGTATAAATAGTAGATGTCTCATGATTTTTACATTTCTGTGCCCCCCAAAAAGGTGTCAATAAGAATAAAGTACTGAAAAAAATCCCATGTGATTTACCGACAAGAAAGTCCCTTTTGAAGCTACAAAGTGAAAATTGGCTTGATATTCAACACGCCTGAGTATACTACAGCCTGTGTGCGTACAAATCGTGTTATGTGAATGGAAACATTTTTGTGTTAAACATTTTTGGGATAAACAGCCTCTGCTACATCAGGGAAGCAAGTCATCTTTTTTTTCCAAAATGTAGCAGAGCTGATAGAGGAGAAGTGTGAGAAAGGCTGATTTTAAGACTGAGTGAAATCAGGGCATGACCTGGTGCAAAGAATAATTCTTTACAGCCGTTTGGGTTTTCATGCAGGATATAGGGTCTCTTCCATCCCTTTAAAAAAAAGATGCAGGGTAATAGATGAAATCTGAGATTCTGAGGCTACAGCCCTTGGATACGTACCTGGGGAAGGAAAAGACTCTTGAAGTCGACAGGAATATTTCCAGTGGTTTCAGCAAGCATCAGGTGAAGACTTGGAGGAGGCACTGGGAATGCGCTGGGAGCAGCACCAGGATGCTGGCAGGAGGGAGGAGGTGACAAGAGACAGGGATTTGGTGGGAGGCCTCCCTGCATTAACCACCAGCAGGCTGGTCCCGCTTTCCATCCCTGTAAGCATTTGCATGTCTCTTCTTTTTCCCTTGGAGGAAGTTTTCCTGGAAGATCATGCCCTGGGCTGCTTGTGTGCCACATGCTGTGCCGTTCCCTGAAGAGCTGTCACCCCTCTCTGGGTGAGGGGACCGTCTTTCACGCTGTTTGCAGGTCAGATAAGCACCCAGCATCACTGCAAATGACCAGCAGGACTTTAACAGTATTTCCACTACAAGCAGATCCTGGTTTTACCCTCTGTACCCCTTCCCTAACCTCACTAAGATGAACCTAGGTGCTGTGTTAACAAGTCTAGGCCTTCATTTCACCAAGCCAAGCCATTCCCCTGACTCATTTCAAGCCTCATTTCACCCATTTCACAAAGTGTGGCATTCAGAAGTTGCCTTTGTGCTAACCAGGCGGTTGAGAAGAGGCAAGTGTCACTGGCCAGGCAGAGAACAAACCACCCAGACCCTTCCCCACGGCAGCCGGTGCTCCCCGTGCCGAGGGGCTTGCAGCTGGCAGTGCCCTGTCTCGCTGGGTGCACAGCTGGGCTCAAACGCTGCTTGGGCTGCATTCTGCATCACCCTGGCAGCTCTAACGGGCACGGTCGTATTAGACCACTTAGTTGTTCCCTGAGTAAAGTTTAATTTTCATTGATCGGCACGATCGTTTGCAATTTTTGCTATAGTTATGCTAAACTTGGTGTTTTTACAATACCTGTTCACATTTTTTTCATCTGTCCCACACACCTTTATTCAGATGATTATTTGTACCTACATACTTATGTCAGATACTAGTGATGGGCACATTTTTCTGGTGATAATTTTTGTCTTGAATTTTTTATGAGCAGTATTTAGATGAAAGTTAGAACTAAAATTCTAAGAATGCACAAAAAGAGCTTGTTAAAATTGCTTCTGCAGGTAAAATAAATGACCTTTTATCTGCTGTTTACACAGGGGAAAAAAATAAGTTTTTAAACTATGCTTTGTATTTAAAAGTAGTTTATTATACAAAAGAAATATTAATTGTAGTTAGTGAACTGACAGATTGCTTCTGGTTATCATGGGCCTGCTTTCCAAAGGTATTTGGTGCCTAATAAAGCAGTTCATTACCTTCTGGGATTTCAGAAATACTGCACAAGGCCAGCTGCTTCGTCTCCATCAAAATCAGTGACAGTAAGATGCCGAGGCACTTCTGAAAAGCAGCCATACATGCAAGAATATCTTTGTAAATATGTCCAGATATTCTTTAATTTTCAGAATCAGCTGATGTTTTTCTTGTCTGTTTGGGGTTTTGTTTGTAAACTGGAGGACAGAAACTTTTTTCTGCCTTTTTTAACTCAGTCTCTCAGCTTTAGATGAAGTAACACAAATGAAGAAAATATTATGTTTGCATATCACAAGTAAAAATTCCACTGGAAGTAATTCAGAAAAGCTTCTTCCATACAGCAGAAACTGAAAAAGCTCCGAAGTAAAAAAAAATAAACAAAAAATAAAAAACCCTCTTGATCCATTGTGGAGACTTACACAATGTGATACATAATATTGGACAAAATGATTTAACTCAGGTTAGCTGTAGTGATACAGAAGATATTTCTCTCATTGGAAAAAAAGCACTTTTGAACTCATTAACATCTGAGAACAATCAGAGTAAATGTAGGCCTTAGAACAGCCTGTCATTGCCATGAATGTAAATAGTATTTTTAAAGACAAGTGTATTAATTTTAAATTGAGACTTCCAATTTAAAGAAAAAATGATGGCTTTTTTATGTTGGTAAGGATGAACATAAACTATGATGTTTATGGGTTGTACCTTGAGATTAAAAATCTTTTAATCATATGTGATAATATCTACAAATCTGAGATACACCCAATTCCACATTGTCTGAGTAGATGATGTTATGTAGTTACAGGTACATGCATAGTGACAACAGCACTAGTCCAGCAGCAGCAGCAATTATTACCTTAAGCAACACAGGATGGGACAACAGAAGCAGTGGGGTAGGCAACTATAAAAAGAAGACAACCACTCAGTGGTTAAAATGAGTGATTCTGAGGGAATGTGCATCTCCTGTTGAGCTCAGCCCAACAAAAGCCACAGCCAGCCAGTGACCTGCTGGCACCTCAGGTAGAAACCGTGGATGGTGGAGCTGGGTCTTCTCGAGGCCCTCAGGTTTTGGGAAGGCAGCAGGACAAGCAGAACAGGTGGGCACTCCATGGCCCTCCAAAAGCTGGGTCAGATCTTTAGCCCCTTTGGTCCCTTCTGCCAGCGTGGACGTGGTGTTAGCAAGGAAACTCGCGTCCAGGTGGATCTCGTTCAGTATGGTCGAGGGTGCTCCAATACAAAGTGAAATATATTTGTTTCTCACAATCTTTCAGTGTGTGTTTCTATTGTCCCAATCTTGCTTTAACGCCTTGTGTAAGATTTTATCACGTTTAATAAACAAATACTTGTTATAAAGGCCATCCTGCCCATCCAAGTTCTAAATCAGAGTAGCAGCTACCATTTATAAGACTTCAATGTTCAGATATACAAGCTACCTAACATCATTTAGATAATGTGTCGGGGCTGAACGTAAGTGATAATAAACTAATGTGGATTCATTATGATGACTCAGAGAAACAATATTACATTATAAATTCCAGGTAATATGTTTCTGTTCAGAGTGGATGCGGTCTTGCTAAGAAAAACAGGTGTCTTAAAAAGTTGTTCCTTTGAGCTAAAAAAGCTGCTTGAATTCTTGTAGATAAAGATTACTGAAATACAGTGCAAAGACTGCTAAAAGGCTTAAAACTGAAGAGAAAAAGGGGGGAAAAAAGGAGATTTTTCTTTTAATATGCAAGTGTCTTTCTTGTTATCCTATTATAAGAACCTTGTTACCATCTAATTTGGGGGTTGCTGGTTGGTGTTGGACATCTGGGGAATCCAAGTGTGTAATAACACAGGTACAATTTAGGACAGGTCAGACAGGAGCTTTATGAACCATGATCACAGGGAGAGAAGATTTGGACAGCATTGCCCTCTCTTCTCCCCCCTGCTCTGCCAAGTGATTGCAGAGACCCAGCCTACAGACTGTGTCAGAAAAAAAAAAGAAAACGAGAAAAAAAAAGAAAAAAAGAAAGAGGTGAGGAAACCCAATCGTTTTGATGTTAAGAAAGCCAGGTATCCATCTCCAGCAGGGACGGACACCTTCAGTAGCTTGCTTGCTGCCACAGCTCTAAGAAGGACTCGCACAGTAAATAAGGTGAGGATGTGGAGGGATGGCTCTTGGTGGAGCCTGTATTGTGAGGCACATCCCATGTTGCCTTCGATCAGCGGCTGGGAGGGGGAAAAAAACACAGATTGCTAGCTCCTAGTCGAAAGGACTGTTCTTTTGGTTAGGATAAATTTCTTAGCCAGGCTTCTCAAATCTTAAATATTAATAATTTTACCACCACATTGGTAAAACATGCCTTGGGATGTCGAGTCTTACATTTTTGTCATGTCCAATCAATTCTGCATCATCAATCATAACAATCCAGCTTTTTTATTTCCCCTTGACACATGCAGTTGGGAATGAATGTGCTCATAGTGAAAACCTGTTTTCTGCAATGTGCTGGCATAATCTTCCCAGTCACAAGAAGTTCACTAGGTCATGCCTAGTAAGTGAAATGAAAAAGACCTCCTTGCTGCTGCTCTCCCTCACCCCCTCCCAAATACACACACCAACTATTCTGATGATACCTCAGTATATAATAATGTCTTCCATGCTGTATTTTCCAACTTTTATGGCCAGGTTTTCTAGCAGCAGGTTGTAATTGGAATCTGACTGTGAAATAAACAGGTACAAAATGACTGACAATTCCCAAAGATGTAAAAATAAGCACATTTTAACCCCATGCTGTTAAAAGAGTTCCTGCACAGATCCTACAAAGTATTGTCTTTACCTGAAGCTGAAGAAACACTTCAAAGACGAGGCCCTTTGGCTTTTTTTTTTACGCACATGGTATCAGAGTTATAAGCTTATAAAATAAGTTATGGCATTGTTGCACTTGGGATTTCTTTGAGCAAAGTCAAAGAAACAGCATTTGTACCATAATCACACAATACTCCCCCTGTACTCTCTCTATACCTTACTTGCCCTAACAAGCACATACTGATTTTTTCATTTGTGGACAGGACTCATGTTAATATGATATTACTGCCTGCGTCTTTCTCACATCAAATTCACATAACTAAAAACAAAACAAAACAAAACAAAACTGTAAATACCTTACACTGATTCTACAAGTGGAAGTTATCAGCTATGCAAATAACAGATAAGACTATTCCTACTCATTCCAGAGAAATGAGTAAACTGAAAAAATTCATTGCACGCATTGTGTACATTGTACCTAAAACTCATTTCTACCTTTTATTTTATCCTCATATACTTCCATATACGCTTTTAGCATGGCAGTCTTCATACAAATACTATAGACTAGAGCTACTCAACCTCTCTACCCGCATGTCCCCTATAAAAAAAAAAAAAATCCTGGGTGTCTTACCCGGGACTGTGACTCTGGGGAGAATGGGGTAGAGGTGATTTGCAACTCACAATTTGAGAAAAGCAATTGCAGACTGAATGGCTACGGCTCTTTGTAGTTAATGCTGCCAAACTCTTCCCATTAGAAACCCTTCATTTCAGTCGTTCAAAACTCTTCCAGAACTTAACTGTTGGGGCTGAAATTTTCCATGTCTGTTTTCCAAAAGAGTGTCAGCATAAATTGTCCAGTTGTTTCCAATAACAAAGTCAGCAGAAAATATATTATTTGCCAATCATACTATTTACCAGTGATTACTACAACAGTTTTGTCAATAATTTCTGGCAGTATGATGACTTGAGGCAAGGAAGTGAAATTTGGCATTGAATAGTCTTTGTGTGATGGATAAGCCTTTTGTTGTGCATCTATGTGTGTGTGGAAGGGTATAATGCTCAAACGTAGCCAAGTTATAAATAATTGAGAAAATATCTGATTGCATACGCTTAGTAGCAGTTGATAAATAGCATTTCCAAGGATATTGTCCATGCTAAGCCTATTTTCTTTCTGACTCCAGGATAAAGGAGGCTAAGACAAGACTTTCCCTGCAATCGCTCTTTCCAGATGCACCGGCGAAGGAGCCAGACATGAAACCAAAGTAGAGGTTACACAAGGTGGCTGTGTTGATCGGACCACTCCCAGCGGTGGTAAAGGGAAAGGCATCGGTCTCCTTTCAAGCCCTTTTACCTAGCTAGCCTCACAAAACCATTCCCCAAAAGCCATCCTTCCATAGCGACTGATGGTCCCTTAGCTGCGTGCCCACCTTGAGCGGGAGGCTCCATTTGCCCTGCAGGAGCACTGGGCTTTCACACCCACTTCTGACATCAGGGAGGGCTCTACTGTGAACAAATAATGTCTGAGGAATAGTTGTCTATTGTTTTCTTACTCAATGTCCAAAATTTGTAGTTACAGTTATTATTTATATTCCTCCGCTTCAGCTTATTATCTGAAAAATGGGACTAATAATACTCTTCACTGCAGCAAAGGAGTATGGCAGTAAGTTCATTACTGCTTGCGAAACAGCTGGGTACACTAATGATGAACATGAAAGAAATGGTCATAAGGAAACAAATAATTCTGCATTACAGCAGGTTTGCACAATATGAAATGAATAAGGCACTGGATGCTCAGCGAACACAAGGATAAAATCAAATACTGAGTTCATTAACGGACCATCTACATGAAGCATGTTTCCATGCCAGGTGTCTGACTTTAAAGAGTTTCAGCAGAAGAGGTCCATCAGCAAGGACAAAAAAATAGTGTGTGTTCTCTTAATTAAAGACTGATCACAATGCACAAAAACAAAGGAAGCTAGTTAAAATTGCACAGATTAAAGCCAGAAGAAAACAGAATTATGTTTTACTGCCTGACTTTCAAAGCTTTGTGTCCTTTTAACATTTTTTTTAATACATAATGTTAGCACATGCAAATAATAACAAAATGCAGGATGGCTAAACTGAAAATTATAAGCTTATGGCTTTAAGTGCTGAATTGCTTTCCTAGGAGTGATTTTACAATATGTAAATGTACTACAAGCAACACCAAGACCTGATTTAGTACCTAACAATATATTCCTGAAACCTAGAAGAGACAAGAACAAGATCAGCCTCAAAACTCCTACAGAAATCAGAGCTTTAATGTAAAGAAATGTAAACAAAACTCGGGATGACAGAAGCGACACGTTCTCCATTTTTTCCTGACATCTTTCTGGGGTTGATGTGATTTAGCACTGAAATACAATCCAATGACAAACAGTAAAAATCCCTCTTTGATGCAGTTTCACTGCATTCAGTCCTCTTTAACAGCAGGTTTTTCATGAACACAGGGTGACAGCTGAAAAAAAGGTCAGGCTAAACCTTTACCCGAGGCAGTCACTTTGGTTTAGAGTCTCTCATCTGGTAAACAAGAGGGCCAAGGTACCAGGCTGGAGATCATCCATACTATTTAATTTTTCCAATTTCTCCCAGCCCTGCCTCCACCTGACACCGCCACCACCGCTGTCCCAGCAGACTCTGCACCCCTGGGCATCCCCGACTGCCCCGTGCCGTGGCCCAGGGAACCTGAGGCGTACCTTAAGCTTCACACCACTGCAACGGCATCACTTCAGACACTTCAACCTCACAAAAGCAAATGCAAACCAGCTCTGAGCTAGGGTCATGGGGATGCCACAGGGCATCTGGAAGAGATGCAGAGCCAAGGGCCATGTAGGGCAGACGTGGGTAGCCTGTGCCTGGTGGCCAAAGGGCTGAGGAGCCTCTCTGGTCTCACTTCATTTAGCAGTGCAGGGGTAGCCCAAGGGACCTGTCCCATCTGAGGGACCAGACTGCTCCACTGAGGGCTTCCGAGCTCCTCTCCTCCAGTTCATGCCTCTCACTGGGCAAGCTGGCACCCTTGGAGCTGCTGTTCCTCAGCTCAAACCATCAGCAATTGATTATGGCTACAAGGCCCGAAGGTTTTCATCCTTCTTACCATCAGAGCCTTCAACAAAAAGGAGGCTTGTGGCAGCTTCCCCTGTCATGTGTCCTTTGTGATCAGGAGATTCCCGGGCACTAGCATCCCTGTGTG
Source organism: Balaeniceps rex (assembly GCA_013401315.1). Taxonomy (NCBI): domain Eukaryota; kingdom Metazoa; phylum Chordata; class Aves; order Pelecaniformes; family Balaenicipitidae; genus Balaeniceps; species Balaeniceps rex. The sequence continues at coordinate 52,976 of VYZW01029337.1, read as the reverse complement.
CCCAGCCTTGAAGGGCCTGAACTTGGAACAGGGATTTGGAGCCCATGCTTAATAAATTAATCCTGTGACTTACAATAAGAAGATTTCAAACACTCCTGCTAGACTTTTCTGAAAAATTTCCTTATCATATATTAGCATAAATTAAAAATATGTTCTGTGCTATGCAAACGATATTTATGCACTGCACTGGGCTCTGGACAGTGACTTATGCATGTCGTATACCCTTCTGCCACGTGCGTTTTAAGCTGCATGTGCAAGATAACCTGGTTATCTCAAAAGCTGTAGTATAGTTTGGACTTGCCAGTAAAGTTAAGAGCCATTTATAATCATGAGGAAAATTAAGCTACAGTGCCTTTCTGACTTTAATATAGCAAATGAGTACTAACCATCGCATTACATTTTGTCATCACTTAGATTTTTTTCCAGAATATCTGACAAACTGTTTGGATATTAAATTTGCTATCATGATTGATTTTAATGCATCAGTCACATATTTATCTTCCTCTTCCAAATTACACTTGCTGAAGAAACAGAAATGTACTGAACAAGGAAAAAACTATGTACCCAAAGTGAAAAGAAATGTACTCTCAATTTTGAAGGTGCAAGAATTAACATTTTTAATTCGCTAATATAATAAAATATTTCTGATTATTTTCAGGTTAAACATATGCAATGAGTTTCCAGTGAGATGGGTATATTTATTAAGCATAGCAGGTCACTGAGTAGACGGCATTACTGCATTGCCTGAGGTCCCAAGAATGTGCAATCAGCCTTGATTACTCGTGGCCCAGTCCTGCAAGGTACTAAACAATTTCATCTTTCATTTCAATAGTAGCCAAGAATGTTTTGCATCCCTTAGGAATAAGCACATGAAAGAGCCTGCTCTAAATTAGCTGAGAAACAGCTTCATGTGAAATTTTACATTTGTTTTTAATGAGAAAAGTTCTTTTCAACAGAATAGGACAGCTATGCTAACAGAACATTTGATCCACTGATTTCAGAATTTCCTTCAGTTTCTGAGAGATGTCCCATACAGAGATAGACTGACTTGTATGTACACTGTCCAATTTTATTTTGTTTCTGAAGTTTTTGTTCTGAGTGCTTACAAAGTCACTGTGAAGTGTTTTATTCCAAGTATACTATCCACAAACAACCAATGTAACTTTATTATATACACATTCATTGAAATATTGATCAGTGAAGCAAAGAGAATTGTCGATCATAATCTGCAAGTGATCCACTAAACAGGAGATCTGTTATAAATTTCTTAGTAGAACACTAGTCATTCTATAAAGGAAAAATCCATTACACTACACATTAATATTGCAAAGACAACCCCATTTTCTCTTTCTTTTTCCCATTTTCACTACTTCGCTCCAGGTGAAAAGTGTTTTTCTTCTAGGAGTTTGTTCACATACTTGACCTGAGCTTGAGACCCTGTGTGAGTGCCTCTGCCTCCTCTATCCTACACCAGACACACAGTTTCAACAGCTGACTTTGCTGAAATAGTGATGATCAACATGGGCTCCCTCTCTGCTGCTGGGTCTACCCAGCAGCCAGTGTTGGATCGACTAATCTGAGTGAGTTGCACTTGCCGAAAAAGCTGTTGCTAGAGGAGAAATTTTTGCATCAGCACAGGTAAGCCAAATACTTTTGTCAAACAGTTCACGAGGTTCAATGGAGCTGGACTTTATTAGAGCAAAAGATGACAAATGTCACAGGAGAGAAGAATGACCTTTCATTTATCCCTGCCACAAACAAGACCTCTGAAATTCTTTGAGCATTTGCATTGTTTGAAGCACATTTTTCAAATGAAAACTGGTTTTTGTGCTTTGCAGATATTTTAAAAATCTAAACCTCCATAAATTTTGGCATTTTGAGCAGTCAGCATTTCAGCAGTCAAGTTCTGAGCCACTAAAAGCAGGCTTTAGTACAGGTCTTACGGGTGCTAGGTACAATGACTTAGTTCATTCTGTGTTACAACTAACCTCATTTTTCAAGAGATAATTGACATTTTCTACTTTAAAAAACGTATTTGAAAAAAAAATCAAAACAAAACCCAGCCTAATCTTTTTAATCCCAATGTCTTCTTTAGAGCTTGTTTAGTACAAACATTCAAACTATTTATTTAGTTTCTTCCATTTCTTTCATAATACTTGTCTTAAGATTCTTCAGCAAATTGAGAATATCTGTTCACCCAAGGAACAAAAATTACAAGGTCACGGATGCTCTGCTTTCTTGTCGATGGCTGTTGTTATTTTCAACTCAGTTATCTGAGAGAGTTATTGAATATAAGAGGGTAAATTAAATGTCAAGTCTGACTTGCACAAAGTAGACATGCTGTCTATTTTACTGCCCTGCTAGTTCACACAAGGTGAAGAATATATCCTAGCTGGGTGGGGGGAAGAAAAAGAGGATTACTCCTGCAGCACCCATTCATACAGTCTGCAAATCTACCATCTGCCATGAATAAAAGGTGGGATGAGCTGCAGCATTTCACAAGCAGAGTAGGAAAAACTGCATTGTAATCTAATCATTGTAATCACTGTAATTACCCAGCTCTGTAGCAGCACTAGGGAAGTGGTCAATAAGTTCCTCTAGCTGTTGAAGAGCACAGGGTACTCACGGACAGGAGGGAAGGACAGAACGAGTTGTGCCATCCACTTTGCCTCCTGCTCCGGGCTCTACCTGCCCGGCACCACTACCGTGAACTCGCAGCTCAGAGACCAAATGTTCCCTAATGCAAGACCCGCAGCTGCCACGGACGCAGGCTGCTCTGCTCCGGTAGCCAAGACATGAATGAGAATGAGTTTGTTATGGATCCGGAGGTAATTGCCAACACTCAGCTGCCATCCCCTGAATTTCTGTTACAATATAATGTGCAATTTCCCTTTACAGTGACATCCTGGTTCAGATAATTTCAGAAGCATTTTGTTTGCTGGAGTACTTATGTGTAGTATACACCTTTACTCAATCAGAAGACAGCTAATTTCTTTGCTGTGCTAATTATGTCAGAGCAAAACACAACATGTTTACGCTTGTTCTTGTCAGCCAGTTTGAGAAAGTGGTTCTCTTGGAGTGACTCTATCACCTAGTTTCTGATGTTTTGCTGTGGACTACCTAATGATCAGTTCCTAAATTTCTCTGGAGTTGCGCATGTGGTTACTTGTAGGCACTGCAAGTATAGTTCACACAGGGGCAGGGTATTGTTCACAACAGCCTGTACATACCCAAACTGCAGAGTAAGCTATAATAGTATCAGTGGCTGATATCTATTCATACTCCACATGCCTGTGGTTACATGTGTTGACTTGCAGTCTGAGTCACATAATGGTGGGTTACATCTGCGATACAGTACCATATAAGCATGGCACAATGGGAGCGGGAAGGATATATATAAAATATATATATATATATACAGGAACACATCCAAATTAATTTTATGGAAGCAAATATATGATATAGTTGCCCACCATAGCTGAGCAGTGAGCTTCTTGCCCCAGAAGGTCCTCTCAGTTGTGTAGTATTAAGACTGAAAATGAAGTTGTCCTTGGAACAATGGAGTTGCCTTTTACGATTGGAGTGGTCAATTAAAAATTTGGGTCAGCAATTAGCACAGACACATAAAAAATCAGAAATTACAAAAGTCCCGAGTAAAGATAAAATCCTCTGCAGGCATCAGGGCAGTCCGACACATTTCTCCCAGACCTGGCTTTTGGTCCTGCTTTGGCATTCTCCCACGCTTCCTCATAATGTCAGAGTTGACATTAATAAACTCATTTTTATTACTTAACAGGGCAGAATTAACAGGAGAGAAATACAATCCCATTGCTATCTGCAGGGCTGAATGTTCTCTTGCAAGAAGAGACCAAGTTTCTGGAGCCAGCCAAGACACCGACAGCGGTTTTGTCTCCCCACGGAGCCCTGGCGAGCAGAGCCACTCCGGCACAGTGCTGCGTGGAGATGCAGCGCTGCTCAGCAGAAGAGTTTTACTATGAAAACAGCAACATCTATGTATCAGAAGGGGGAGCCTGGATGGGTCTGCAGGGGCAACAACAACTTCAGAGCACAGAGAGCAAAGGGGAAACGGTGCAGCTGCTCTGCCCTTCACAGGTCTGGTTGGGGGAAGGAGGGGGGTTGGTTTTGCTTTTTATGAGAGGTGAAGGAAGGAAGATCAGATAGGTAGGAAAAGCAGATAACCCAGGAATTTCAAGAGTTAAATTGTCTTCAAAACTAGTTCTCCCACTGAGATGAAAGAGGCAGCTCGCACGTGGCCCAGCTGTAGCCTCGGTGGTGCAGCTGCACACCCAGGCTTCCCCTCCACCAGGGATTTTACCATCTACACCTTCTCAAGCTCAGTATAACTTTAAATGAACACAGTTGCATGCGCAAGTCTACATGATGTCTACAGCCGTACTTCTTCCACAAGTCACATTTCCACCAGACACTTTGCACTTCTGCTTCTATAAAAAACTTTTCTCAAACAATTTATATGCAGGGACCGAAGAGTAACCTTGAGAGAAAGTGGCAGGCGTTCAGAAGATTTGAAGCACCCAAAGGCTTTCTAAACAGTGTACAAATCCGAGGGGATACATCTGCTTTCCTGAAGATGTGGGGCTCCATCCCTGCCTTCCACAGGCCATAAAAACCAGGAGCTGATCTCGGCAGAACAGTTTGGGATATTGATAAGTAGATGCAGTAACCAAGGTATCACGTTCCCATTTTGGGGAAAAAAATACAACAAAACACAACAAACTACCCGTAAAAGCTATCAAAATGCGTATGTTTACAAGGAAGATTTCTGTATATGCTCTTGTTCTATTATCTACATACAGCCACCTTTTATGCTGTATGCTGACAGCATTTGATGCGTTTTTCCTCCTGTGCTTATTTTTAGTTGCCATAGGAACTTTCTTATTTCCTGTCAGCTGATGTCATTATTTAATACTATTAATTGTATAAAAGGGTGTTGATTCTGGTACTCTAGATGCTGAAAAAGAGCTTTAGGAAGGCAGAACACACATTTCAGTTTACTTGGTCTTTTATTAATTTATTTCTATCAATACTTAATTCAAAAAGCCAGATACTGTAATAACAGCTGTTACCACATCAGTGGAATCCGGAGGAGATCCTCTCCAGTCTTTTCTTCTTGTTTGGTTTAAGTTTCCCTCCCACTACCATAAATACACTCATTTGAAATAATATCTTTTGTCTGTTTAGTTTGTAGTTGCATTCTTCCTCACTCCCTACACATCCTATTCTTTTTTGTTTTTCAAAAGAAAAATTAAAATCTGCTGTTAAAATGAATGGGAGTGAAAAGAAAATTCTCCAGCATATAAAGAAATACAGTCTGGAAAAATATTGGGATCTGAGGGGGGTTTCTTTTTGGCAAAGCCCAATTCTTCTTCTCTTACATATTATAAGTTATTTTGCAAAAGATTATTTTTCTATTAAATTTGTTCTGTGACCAGAAAGCAATAAAGAATGACCGGAATTGACTGAGAACTAGACTAGTTTAATCTGGTGCTTCCTTTATCCACATCAACTTTAAAATTTCCACAGTTTTTCCCATGAACTGATCACATATTTGGAGAAAAGACCTGATCAACATATAAATTTGCATTTGAATTAGTTTTAAATGGAATGCTAATCCAAGCTTATTCCTGTCCTTCTCTGGAAAAACTTAAGAAAATATCAGTAATGTACACAAATCCAAATCCTGTGATAAAAACATATCCCTTTTTCCATTTCACATCACTGCTTTTCATAAGATGGAGGAAAACAGGTAGCTTGGAATAAAGAAAGCAGCAAATAAACTAACATTTATAACTTTAGAAAATAATTCCACCGTTGTGACTTAAAGTATGCAAACTTCATCTAAGGTTTTATTCAAAGCATCCTAAAGACAACTTGAATATCCTCACCGACTTCAAGGGCTGCTGGATTAGTCCCACTGAACGGGATAACGGGACTGTTAATGAGCTCACCGCGGTGCTAGGAGGATAATATTCTGCTTGGGAATGTTCCCAAAGCATATGTGTGTGCTCTTGCTGAGACAAGCACTGTCAAGTGTTTTAGTTGCTATAACTCAATAGGCATCTGAGGCAAATGATTTTCAGTCCGATCCTGGAAGCTCCTCCACAGAGGGTCCCTTCTGCAGAAGTCCTTCCCAGACACCCCAGGCCAGCCCCACCATCAGCAGAACTGTCATCACCCCAACTTGGTTCAACGGAGAGGATTCACCCTAGGAAGAGCCATCCTGCAAACAGCGACGCTGATTTTGTTTAGGCCTCGCTAAATTAAGGAAGAATATTTGTTCAACAACACAAGCATTTATTATTTTAGCAAAAGCAAAATGTATTAAACATCTGTCTTTTCTTCTGAACAGGAAGAACTAAAGACTTTAGGAACTGGAAATCTATTCTTTTAACCAGTTTGCTCTTTTAGAAATGGTTTAAAAAAGCAACTTCTTTGTAAAAGAAAGAGTACAGGCACGTGGAAGTAGTTGTTGTTTATTACAGAGAGTCATAGAGAAGATAATTATGCTGATTACTTCACTGTAGGACTGTCTGGGAGAACCACAGACTTTGAATATTATTTTATATATCCAGAAATTGAAATTTAAAACTGACTTCAGAAAAAAATTCTTAACTAGAATTTGTCCATAATGCCTTCTCCCAAAATGAGTCTCCTAGTTAAACCAGGAGTCAAGTAGTTACCTTTTTTATAAAATGTTGTTGCCCCAACAATTGGTAATTTTTTCTTTCTTTTCATGAATATGCTACCAGACTGGTCTATATTGAAATCTGGGAGAGCTACTCTGTAAGTGTAGCCAAGCCAAGTTGAAAAATAACTCCCAGTTCAATGTTACTAATATGCAGTGGCATTTATAACATCACATTAAATCTGAAGGAAACTGCAAAGGTACCCAGCTTCCCTGGCAAAACCATGGCACAAGATCTGGGAAGAAGCAGCTCAGATGGGCAAATCACCCGCAACTGAGGTGGACGTTGAGTTTCTGTCCCCTTTCCATAGGACCAATTGGGTCAGCCAGCACAGAGAGAAGAGCTGGGAGGTTGTGGAACCCAGGGGCTGGATGGTCCGGGCAGTGCCCCATGGTGGAGGTCTGGGTGGCCCCCTGTGTCAGGAGGTTCCAGGGCCACCTGAGAGGGCTGTGGGATGGGATCAGCTATGTTGGGGGTGCCCATCCCAGCCACATACCCCTGGGAAGGAAGGGAGGGAGGGAGGGAGGGAGGGAGGGAGGACGGAAGGAAGGAAGGAAGGAAGGAAGGAAGGAAGGAAGGAAGGAAGGAAGGAAGGAAGGAAGGAAAGCAGGACAAAGCCACATTCACTGTGTGACAGCAGTGGGAGAAAGGTTAGCAGGAGAGCAAGCCCAAAACACCCCATGAAGTCAAAGGCCATGAAGACCAAAATTACTTCTAGAAACAAAACTGGAATATTGCTCTTCCTCCTTTTCACCTCACTGCAGTGGAGATGGGAAAGGACTGAATCATCACCGCCTCGCCGTGGGGCTGGCACTGAGCATGAGAGCGCATTTGCTTTCTCCACTGAGCAAACACTGGCCCAGCAGCGACTCTGTAAGACTCAACAAAGGATGAAGCAAGTTATGAGAACCACACTACTAAGACTGAGACATTAATAACATCACGGGGACATCTGAGGATACTGTTGTACTTACCAGAGTACAAGAATCAACATCAACCTCTCTAAGTTATACAAATGAAAGAAGGTTATTTAGTGTCCATCTGGTTTTGTTCAGGAGGTAGTAAATAATTGTTCCTCAAATGTCCACCAAAGGCTTCCGATTGCTCTGATTTGCCAGACAACAGGATTTTTCCTAGCGTACAGCTGTCACCTTCCATGTCAGCTGAGACCAAAATGAAGCATTCCCACTTTTTATACCTCTTTCATTAAGGCAGTGTGGTTGCTTGTTTATAGAACACAGATATTAGTACAGCTCAGGGAATAAAACATTAATAGGCACTATCCAGCAGAGGGAGCACAATGACATAAAAACCCTTCAGCTGTAGGTTGAAGAACTTTTTCTATTAAAATCCACAATATTTGGCAATCTGAGTTTACTGTTTTAGCATATGGGGTTAAAAGACAGAATTTAAATAAAAATAGAGAGATGGGAGAGAGGAATATCAAACAAATACAAGTAACAAAATAATTGATTTCCTGTTATTTTCATCCATAATAAGGCAGATGTAACTTAGCTGCTGGAAAAATTAAGGTTTAATAAGAAGAGATCAAGGATGATCTTAGGAAGAGTAATAACATTTATTTTAAAATGCTGATTTTAATTTAAATAGAACTGGCTGCTCTGGCTGAAAGACTCAAGTGCTGCTTTCAGTTTGACTGTGCACTTCCTCTTGTTGTTAATGAAGTCATACATCACAGGAATAACTGATGCACCCATTCATTCGGTTTATGTGTAATTTTTAGAGTCGAATATGACAGAAATCTTACTAGATACGTTCTCTCTTCTGTGACTGTTACACTTTCTAATCTAATCAAGCTCAAATAATTATGAGTTAAAAAAAGAAGCAAGAGCTAATACCTATTTTACAAGAAACGATCATAAACCAGAGAAAGAATCCATCACATTTTGATGTCACTTACATGAACTACAGTGATTAAAGAAACAATGTAATAGTTTAAAATTGTTGCCATCTTAAATGCAAACATTTCTCAGGGTGCATTTCATTAATATATTTATACCATGAGATTTTTTAATTAGGACATCTAAATTCTAAGCTCTGCCACTGACTGTTATTTGACCTTTGGCAATTCACAGTCTTTCTAAGAGAGTTTCTGTTATCTTTGTAATGAAAATCATATTGATTTCACAGCTGGGTAGAGTGTAACAGCAGCTTTGCCTGCTGGTAGAAAGTGGTTGAAATAAAAACATAATTTTAAAAGGAAAGAGAGAAGAAAGAACTGGATGTTCTGATCAGAAATGCTAACTACGGCTAACTCGAGGTAGAATATATTCAGTTTAACTCTTACATGTTTTCCAAAGAAAAAGCCAAGTGTGATGAAGACTGATTAGTATTTTTTCTGTTAGGCAAACTGAATTTTTTCTCCACAAACTGGCAGTAAGATTAACAACTGAAAAAAACCATCTATACTGCTAAATATTGGAGATGCCCCCATCCAGTAGATTGTTCACTTTGTTGTATAATGTCCTAAGGAAATGAGGTTTATGCAGGCTCATTATCCATTCACTCAACTATTACCCTGTTTTCCCTGGTAATTTTTCAACCTCTTGGACAATTTCAACCAAATCTAGCAGAACAGTGGAAGTCTTAGAGATATTAAAGACTTTTGACCACCAGATTCAACTGAGATTGGATGAAGTTTAATGGACACTTACTACCTTTGCTAGTCTCATATGTGACTAAAAATAACTCCAAAAGTAGACTGAAAGCAAGACATTGCTAGAGGTTTCTTATCCACATTATAGACACAGCATCTTTGACAGGACAAGCTGATCCACAGAAAGTAAAGGTGTCATTTTGGGAAAAGGTCTGGACAATTATTTCTTAAGCATACTGAAAATCAAACTGTTTAGCTTATATACTTGTGTATTCCACAGCACTTCCAGAATATCTTATTTCATTAGTCAAACATAAATTCATTTATTTTTACATCATTCTGTATTAGTAATGCCTTAAGGTCACAGCAAACTTATTAAATTATTTTAGAATTATGATGACTTCACTAAGGTTATTAAAATTGTAGTCAAAACTGCCTAACTTCAAAAATGTCTTATTAAAAGTTTCTCACTGTTTATCACCGAAGCATTCTCATGATCCTCTACAGATAGATAAATAAATCCAACAAATTAACTTTTAGAAGGTTTTATCGTCTTATTTCCATTTAACAAATACAAATACCTTTTGCTAGGGCAAGACAATCCCTCATCACCTCATGACAACCAACAAAATGTCTAGTACAGGCAGGCTTTGTAAAAGTCCAGCTCATTTTCACATACATGATGGCCACTATCAAAACCTGCTGTGTGGTATGAACAGGTATGGATGGTGACCAGTAAGTAGAATAGAGAAAACATGAATTAACCCCAGCCACACATGGCCACACACACATGCATTCCCAGACAAGCAGATAAACCTATGTGTGAGAAGATACCTAATGTGAAATACCTGTGAGATGAACCCTGTGTGAGAAGGAGCTTAAAAGTGTGGTGGGAACTACCTGAAAGAGTCTGGGACTCACCAGCTCTGCCACCCATAAATGACCCCTTCAGTCTAATGCAAAGTCCCCCAGAACTGTGGGAGCCAGGTGGAAAAGAAACCCCAAACTGGATGAAACTTTGAAATCCACAAACTTTATAATATTTATGAAGTCCTGAACACCACTGAGGCAGGAAGGCATTGTGACCACAGGCATGGGGAATAACAGACCAGAATCCAAAACCACCACTTTCAGGGGTTTTTCTGTAAAGATTGCATATCAGGCCCATAACAGAGAATCAAACATCCTTCTGCCTGTCCCACACATAAAGCAAGACTACGATTAGTAGTGCATTGCCCCATCATTGGGAACAAGAACCGCACCAATACAGTTCATCACAGGTGTCTTACAGAAGTTTGCACAGGGGCGACTGGGTTTGCAGCAGTGCAGGATAGCACCCCAGGTACAGCTGGGCAAAAAAACACAACAAGATCCAACCCAGAGTTTTCGGAAGGGCCAACGCTGGCTTTTGAAATTTGTCATTTTACTGTTGATGCTTCTAGGAATTACTGCTATATAAATACATTGGTGATAATGCACATTAGATTATACATATTTGGTTTTAAATTTTAGTCATTTTAAACATCCAGTCTAAGAGTTATTAGTCTCAGACTCAAGACTTGATTAAAATTTAAAGTCTTTAACTATGGAGAATTAAGCCATTTAATCCAATTTTCTCTAGAATTTGCCTCTTACTTTTGTAAGTCTCATTAATGTTCATGCAAATATGCATCACATAGAATCAGTCTGAGATATCATGTCGCACACCACAGTATATTAAAGCGTTATTTTTAAAACACAGTTCTATGTTACTATATAGTAAACCCTAGTAGAGTCTCGGGGACAGGATTAAGCCCACGCATGAGCTGCAAAAGTCTTGCTACATAGCTACATCATTGAAGGCACACGTGTGGGGTAGGTAAATCATGAGCCCTAGAGTACATATGGTGCTGACACAGTGGTCTATGTGAGTGGGGGGTGTGAGGTACTTATGCCAAACTTATGCCACTCTGAGAGGTGGTGTAATTTCCTCCAAGATGTACTGTTTTCCTCCCACAGCAAGCGCTGTGCCTCCACCAGGAGTTTCTGCCGACGCAGCTGCTCCGGCACCGTGACACCCACGGCTCTGGGGGACAGAGCACTCCAGCACAAATCCTTACAGCCCAGCTCTGCACTTCCCGGAGCGCTTGGGTTCTGCTCGTCCCAGGACTTTGTGCCAGCTCCATCCAGCAGGTATAGTAGTGATTTCCTCCTCTACCATGGCATTAGCAGTATTTTGTCTCACAGAAGAGATATGACATGTCTCAGCAGCATAAAGGAATTTAATATTAAAAACAGAACACGAAACTGTCTTTCTGAATTCCAACAGGTATAGCAACAGTCGTTTAAAAACCTCTACTATTTAGAAATGTCTGTTTAGCTGCTGTCAAGGTGTGTATTCAATTTTAAAAAGTTTTTATTACCTGCTAGGATACACTATGGCTACTACATTCCAGAGAAACATAGATCTTTTTTGTGGTAAATGCTCTTACCGTAAAGCTCTTGGGTATGAATTTTTTTTCCTGAATGCAAAAATTCACATGAACCTATTTTGTAAAACAAAGTATAGAGAAAAAAAAAACCAAACACCCCCCCACACACACTTCTTAGGAACAGATGAAGAGAAAGAATTTTTTACCCACAGACCATTATGGACCATTAAGGATGCGCCAAACTGATACTCACTTATCTAGGTTAATGGCCATCACAAACCATCCGTTGCTATGAAACTGTTTAAAATCCATTGTGTCTATTGAATGTAAGGAAATGTACCTGTAAAACCACTTTGAACATGTGCCTGATCTCCATTAGAGAACATGAATGCCCAGAATAGAGGTGCTGGTTTTAAAAATATAACAAAAATCTGTGAAGATTCTTGCTTCTTGAAACTATCTATGTCCTTTTGAGCTTCTCAATTAAAAATTTGACTGTTTATTAAACTTGTTTTCATTTTAATGTGTTTTTCATATGAACACATGTTCTTAAGAGTTAGAACCATGAGGAATTTAAGCATGTCAACAAGTTGCTGAACGGTCCAGAGATTCCCAGTGGGCTTTTTTTATGGACAACCACAAACTTTTGTCTTGTTAACACTCAGTGTTTTAACATGTTCCAGGAATCTGCTGTGGGTCACAGTCTGAAAAATACCAGTGGTAAGGTCCTATTGAGCTTGCTTTAAACAATCGACTTCAAACAGTAGAAGCTACATGGTTTTGAGAAGGCGGAGCATCTTGCCAATAACTTCTATGGACAGAGCTGCCTATTACTGAGGCCAGATTCCTTCCAATAGCTGACCAATTTTATTTAAACTTAACTTCAGATAACTCTACCCTGTGCTGAAATCTATAGGGCGTGTATGGCTGCAGGAGCATAGGTCTAACACTTACACTCTAGTGAAGCCTCCATCATTTTGGCTCAGTTTCCCAGTCATTGAATAAGTGGCTACATCCTTTCAGTCCATAAATTTCTACTGTTGCAGCCTTGCAAAGTCACCTAAACTCTGATATCACTGGACCCAAACTCATGATAAATCTCAGTGGTATTTCTAAACTGCATGTTCCCTCTTTACTTTGCCTTCAGCCCCAGCTGAACCATTTTTCCCAACAAGCAGGACATGTAGAGTAATACACCTGTTTTCTAAATGCATCTTCATCTGGAGCAGCATTTGAACCAAAGTCTCCCATCCATCCTACCTATGCTTCAGGCAACATTGCTAAGCCTTACCCACCGAGTAGGCCCCACAGCCAATTCAATGGCAGAAGCGGATTAAACATCATATACATATATCCATGGTACATATCTGGTACCATTGCATGTATATGTACCTCTGTCTCTGATGAGAAAGCGGAAGGGAGGAAGGAGGTTTGAAGTAAGCCTGGGGCGAGGTGAAGTGTCCTGGCAGCCACATTCAGTCTATGTGCCATAAACCTGGAACCTGCAGGTACAATGATCTCCCAGGGTCTGAGAAACCCGAGGAAGGACAGACAGTGTTTCCCACGAGCCAGGACCCAAGTCCCAGCTCAGCACGGTTCAGTGGCACCAGGGGAAGCTCACTGCTCAGCTCTGATGGCTGACGGCACCCTTCTTCAGGACCAAGCTCTCCTGAGGTCTAAGCAGCTAAAGGGGAAAGAGGATCCAGGTAGCTGGCAAGGTGCCTTGAGTTGGGCATTGCTGCCCTGAATTTAAACCAATTTCTCCACTCCTGGTTTCGTCCAAAGAAGACCTTCCACAACTGAACAGACTAAACTATTTAAAAATCAAATATTCAAGAAATAGAACAGCCAAGTCAAATTTCTGTGACATTCTGTAGCGCTACACCCTGGTCATATTACAGGCAATGCAAACAAACATTCAAGTTATAATGCAGACTGTGAAAAAACAAAGACTGTCCAGAATTAAACAAATAAATAAATTTAAAACTCTGTGTCAGGAGCATGTGTTTGAGAATTGTGATTTACAAGTCGGCAGTCAGCCTCCTCGGCCAAACCATTTTATTCTGGAGGATTCAACCACAAAGACAGTAATAGGGATTTTAAAAGTTATCTCTGAAATGTCTACGCTTTACCTTATCCTTTTAGTTTTTTAATGGATTTAACATGATACATACAATTTTTGAGAACTAAAGTGCTACTTCTAATATTTCCAGTTAAATGAAATCTTTAAAATAGAAGGAATGATAATATAAAAATCTAAAACTATATTTAGTATTCTGAATGCAATTAGGGCAATTTTATTCAATTGATTTCTGAAGTTCCCACATGAGTGATCTACGGTGATATCATTCAGTACAACAGTAACAGGTGCTGAAAAAGTAATTTTAAACAAATGAATTTTATCACATTATATGTTTTTTCCCTATTACAGCCAACTTTCCAAGTACTTCTGCGCAATTATCTAAATGAAGGTATATCAAAAAGTACTTTATTCCAAGATGTATTTCCATTTTTCATTACAAGATCACTGGAGTAATAGCATTGTTTACTCTCTTTTCTACAGAAGGATTTTATCACTGCTTGAAGACAAGGATGAGATAGCGTAAGGAGAGTACATGAAGCCTATCTTTTAAACTACAGTTTTACTACTAGAGTAAAATATACAGTAGAACTAGAAGGGACCTCTAGAAGACACCTAATCCATCCTCCTGCCTGCAGGAAGCAGTTATTCAAGTACTCTAATCTTACAGATCTCCAATGGAGATGGAAACTCCAAAAGCTTGCCAAGCAATCTATTCCCTATCCTCACCATTAAAGTTTTCTGTAATTTCTAAAATAAATCTTCCTTGCTGTAATTTAAGCCTATTACTTCTTGTTCTATCAAACATAGCCAAGGGAAATAGATTGTTCTCTTCCTCCTTGGAGCAACCTCTTGTGTTATAATCTCTTTGCTCTATCTTTTCTGTGTCAGACTAAACTAACATAATTTATTCAATTTTTTCTTTTAGGTTATAATTTCTACACTTCTGATCTTTCTTGTCACTCTCCTCTGGACTGTCTCCAGCTGATTCTCTTCTTTCTTCAAGCCTGGTGTCTAAAACTGGACATGGTATTCTAATTCAGTATAAAATTAAGATTTGCTAGTCCCAGATTTCATCTGATTATTTAAATAATGAAGCTGATCATCTCCCAGGAGAAGGATACCAAAGCTGCCGTTCTAGTGCATAGTAATTGTCCTGCTGGAAACCAAAGTTGAAAGTTAGATTAATTAGAACAGAGTTCAGTGAAAATCAATCTAAGGAAACTTGTTTTCCTTTTGGATTTGTGTCTTAAGCCTGATTGACTGAACATCTAAGAAGGCACAAACTCTGATTCAAGTTTTCTTGCATCGTAGTATTTATATGAATTTTTTGGTGTCCAGTAGAAGAGAAACTCATATGAAGCCTTTCCCTCAGTGGTGTTTATCTGCCTATAAGAGCATATTTCCAAACTCATGAAAACAAGACCAGGGAAGCTGCCCAGGTACAAGCCTCTGGATGGCAGCTGGAGTAGATAGGGTAAGAAGAAGTAGGAGGAGACAGTGGCTGGGCCAAGTGTAGCTGGTGCAGCTTTTAACAGCTGATTCAGGATTAGGGTGTGATTTTACAGCTATTTCTGTTGACTCTGACAAAACAGCCCTCAGCATAAGCCCACCTCACCAGCTATTCTGAACAACCTCTAGAAACTTAGTGGCTGTGAGACCTCTACTTGTGGTGCATGGTTGAAACTGGCCCAATGCTATTTTCAGGGGGTGGGCTGATACAGATAGGTGAACAGCATGACTTCATAAGCCTTACTTCTTTAACAGACCAGACTAAATAGCTTCCTTACTACTGTTCTGAGCTATATAAACAATGCCATATTACATACTATCTTGATATATTGATTTTAGATCTCCTGCTTAATTAAAACATATAAAAGTTTTCAATGAGACATACAGGTGAGAACATGCCTACTCCCTTTCTTTCTTCTTTTCTGTCCTCCCTTATTTAACTGCTCTACTCTTTTCCTAAGAGAAAAAGATCCCTGCTTTTAAGAGCTGAATCCCAACATTCAACACACTGTCATTTATTTCATTCTTACAGTGATTCTAGAACTAAATTCCATCGTATTTAGGTGGAGTCACTCAAGGATTATGTAGGATATTCATTATGCGAGACACAAGGTCAGTCTATTTATTCATTCCTGGAGGACTACTACTTATGTCACCAGTGATGATACCAATTCCACTGTAAAGAGTTATGATTGTGACTCTAGGATTTTGGTCATAAATAAGTAAGAGGGTAGAGGTATTTATATTTGCATTAATTTGAAAAACTTCTCCAGCAGACAACATTTTATACAGTCACTATTTGTAGTTGCATTTGTCTGGTATTTCAGGTTAAGTTGAATACTGGAGATTTCAGGAACGATGCCGATAAACTTCAGCAGTGCATCAGCCTTAAGGAGGTGTCCCAGTCTATTGAGGAAATGTCATATTTGCTTACAGTTACTCTGATAACTTTGATACTAAGGCATATTCACACTGTCTGCTTCAAGCAGCTGTCTTTGTTATTACGAACCACCTCTTCAAAGGAGCCTACTGATTTTTTATTTCCTGCTGATTACACAGGAACTTTGGAGGCTATTCCTACCATCAACTATCCAACATTAGGTACTTAACATGCCCTCCTTTCTTTCCTCAGCAGACTTAGACACTGAAAGTACAGTACATAATGTGATCAGTGAAGGGTAGGGGAAAGGAGAGAAAATGAGAGAGGAGAGAAATTAAGAGATTTTTTACAGAGCAAGCAGTGACTGACCTGACAAGTAAGTTGGGGCAAGACTGGAGACAAGGCTGCTAAGACAGGCTGGAGGATGGGGAAGGCAGAAAGAGATAGATAAGATAGGGAGCAAAGAGGAAACCAGCTTGGTTTGGCTAGGTAAGAACAGAGATAAGGACTGGGATGTTACTGGAGAAACTGGAAGTGATTGGCAAGAAGACTGGAGCCTTGAGCTCCTAGGACAAGGTTTTACTAAACAGATTAGGGCCCAGATGAAAAACCTCATAAATTAAATTAGGATTGGCTAATTGAGGAGAATGGGAACAGGACCCAGGGACAGGGATTAGAGCAGACTGGCAAAAGTTGGGAAGGATGGGGCAGGTGAATACACAGTTGGTGGAAAAAGGTAGAAAAGGCATCTCAGCCTCTGATCTGTTGTCAGAAAATGCACGTGTCTCACCGAAACTGAAGCTGGCCATGTGAGAACAGTAGCCTACTGTTATTACTTATTCCATCAGGTCCAGCTAGCAGAAGTATGGTGTCTCCACATACAGCACAACAAAGCAGAGCTTGTTTGCAATGAGAATTTTCTCCTTTTAATAGGTGTTGGTTGAACATGTAGTCAAAGTTTCTAGAGCTAAAAGAAGCTTCTAGGTTATCTACTTTGGTCTCACGTCTAACAAACAGCACAGACGTTCTTTCGGTAATATCTGCGATAATTTATATTTGACATCTTGATTTGAAGATGGACATACTATTGGTAGTTACACTATTTAAAATCGATGACACCTCCCCTATCTGAATTTGACTTTGCTCTTCAAACACTGGTACTTCGCATGCCTGTTTTTTCTATGTATATAAGAGTTCTTTTCTTCCCGTAAAATTATTTACTTGGTGTAAGCAAGCTGCTGTCTTCATAAAATTAATTCTATAAGGATATAGACAGACAGTCAGCAAAGAAGATGCAAACTCACATTCCTTGCCATTTTTTCTAGCTTTCAAATTATTTCTGGGAATGGGACAAATTTCTAAAGTAGGTAAGATTGTGGATAAAGAACCCGTGAAGTTTTGCTTAAATCACACTAATAAACTGTTTTAATGAAATAATCTTTACATATATTGAGTGCCTAAACAAAATGTGGGACAAATCATCAATATTTGTGCTTTACTGGATGTCATCATGTAAGCAGGATGTAATGTTTACTTATTATAAAGCCCATGTTAAGGACATTGTACAACATTTTTCAAACTGCAATTAGTTAAAGGCCAGGGAAGAGGCAAGTAGTACATCAGCTTCTTACAGGTGCAAAACCTGACTATTGAACTCACACAGTGAAAAAATATCCCTGCAAGTGTAAATCCTAGTTTAGCCTGTTATTTTGGGCACAATGCTAAGATACCAGACTTTTTTTGTTATTTGGCACCAGTTCTTGGAAGGTTCAAAGGCACTGCAGAGCGTCACCATCTCCCATGAGGCACCTGTTGGTACTGGAGTACTTACATCCCTATGAACCTAAACTTTTGCCATAAGGCAAGGAATCCCAGCCTTATTATTTTGACAGAGCTTGAAACCTGCTAGCTCACCCCTTAAGCCTGAATGAGATTCCCACAACAGGAAGCTCCCTCCCTGCCTCACCTGCGGGGCCAAATCAGGAAACAGCCTTCGAGCACAACCCCTCAGTCAAGTGCTTGGGCAAAAAGGCAGCTGAAGACAAGACTGTTTGGCACTGGCCCGGATATGCTCTCCAGCATGCCCCAGTGGCACAGCAATTAGGAAACTCCCCTGGAATGCAGCCATTCCCCTCCGGCTTGCTCAGGCAGCTTCCTGACCAGAGGTTTCTGTGAAATCCACTCCCACTTCTCCTCCCATGCTATTAAGGAAGCCTCTGTACCTTGAGCTGGGCTGAACTTCCTCCAGGCAAAGCACATCCAGAATTACGCAGAGGGATGCAGAGCAGAGGAACAAATAACCTCTCTCAAGGATTTCAGCCTTGGAGTAAGTAGCGGTGGAAGCATCCCTATCATGACCTGACTGTTGAGACATCTCAAGAGGAAAGAGTAGTTCCCATCCAGATGTCATGCTACTTCAGAGATGATTAACAAAAAAAACCCCCAGAATACCAATTCCTTAAATTTCATGCTGCTGCTAATTTCTTCCTCTATTCTTCATTCACGCAAAGCAAACAAGGGTCAGTGGAGGATATCTGCTCATACCTCCTCTGCATGCTCATGGCTCATTTCCAGTCTGCAAGGGAAAGCCTTTAGGGGCTACCCCATCTGTGATGAAACATGGCGTTGGTGGTTGCTATAAGGACCTACAAACTGCCAGCCACTGCTCTGGGCCATCCATTCTTTCATCATTTTCCCCTACCTGCCAGCAATCTGCTAGGAAAGGCATGGAATTGGGCATTAGGCAAACAACCCAGTTGAGATGGGGGACAGGGATAAAAAAGTGCACGGTGGTTGGAAAAAACAACAAGGAATAAGCCGAAGGGCTTAGACATTCAGGGTCACTTCCCCCTTTCCTGTGCATGTTGATCCATCCGACTTACCTTTCCTCTCTCTCTTTCATCTAAAGCATATTTGCAGCTTCAACTCAATCTTTCCATGTTTTTCTCTGTTCCTGAGAAGGGCCATAGTGGTATGAGGTCGAGAACAGTAAGATAAGGCTGTTTCTCCATTCACATGCCAGTAAACAAATTCACAGACAGAATTTAGCATGCATTATATAATGACATTCAGTCAGAATTTGTATCTGATACGGATTTGGTACAGTTCTTACAACACTTGGAAGATTTTTTAGAGTCTGTCAGCCAACTTAATTTAAAAGTTCTGGAGCTATTTAAAAAGCAAGCTTTCTAAAGTGTAAATATGGCTTTTATTGAAGTCGTTTTTCAGTAAGAACACCAAGGGAACTTACTGCATTTAAATGCTGAACGCATCAGAGACTCATGTATGGACCATGAAGAGTTCATGTATAGTACAGTCCACGTACGCAGCTGGCAGTGCCAAGCTGGTGACTTACAGCTAACTCAGTAAGGCTGAGACATATGCACTAACTATTGAGCCTAACTGCACTACAAACTTTTTTTGCAAGTGCTTCAATTCACTCTCAAACAAGTGAGCAGAAATATCTAGGGAATGTAAAGGTGGGATGGATCTCATCCAGCTTGACATATCTACATCAATGGAGCCTAGAGAGTGATTTATCTGACTAAAAGTAGATGCCTGCTTTAAAACGAGTTGACTCACTTTCTGGACAATATTGACTGTTTTGACTAGATCCCCATTGACTATGACTCCAGGCCTATCAACTGCCTCTACCCAGTCTAAAACAGGAGAGAAATTCAATGAGTTTGACCGAAGGCTAGGGGTATTCCAGGACATGATCAAGTAAACTAGTAGCTAATATAGACTATCTTCCAGTTCTCATTGTAGAGGAACTATTGATGATTCTACAGAGACATCACCATAGCAGAAATTTTACTAATATGCCCAAAACAGGCATTAATTAAAAATAGAAAAAAAGAGGTAGAAAGGAATTATTCCGTTTTTTTAAATCTCCCATTAGTATAGAGCTTTTTTTTTTTACAATTATGTTTTATACTGTGCATATACGTACCATATATATACCATTTATGAATATTCACCATGAACCAACAAAGTATTTTTATGTAATCAAAGTCCCGGCACATTAGGAAGATTGTATGTTTGATAGTTTTCAGATTATATCATAGGCTTTAAACTACAGCTTATAAAAAGATGCAGATCTTGAAATTTCAAAGATATTTAAATAGAAATTATTTTCTTAACTAAGGGAAAAGAGACTCATTAGTTACAACTTCTTTTGTAGAAGCATATTCTTGAGACCAGCATGTGAGTGAGGCTTTTATTAGATGCGCTGAAAATGTTACAGTTTTTTGATCATAGAACCTCTTCTAGAACAAAACTCAACAGCCACATAATTTTTCTTACAGAGCATGATATAATTTAATCGAAGTGTTGAAAGCCAATAAATATTTTTTTCTTTCCCCATTTGGCAAATCCCATTTTCCCCTTCCCCATATTTCTAACAAAATATAAGCCAGTGTGTGGATTTGTTAACATACTACTGAGGAAAGAAGAAGAGGGTTTATTTTCTAACTATTTTGTCACACAGAGAGAGGCATTATCAAACTAATGATGAAATGCCAGATTTAAGACAAAATACAAGTAATACTTTCTAGTTATCAAAGGTTAAAAATATACTGGATGTTTTTCTTTAAGATAAGGATTGTCATTATCCACTCCCTTATATTTGTCCTCTTACCTATACCTGCAGAAGCTCCTGCCGAATCAGAGATCCCTATCAATTTTGCAAAATTGTGAATGATTACACCAGAAGAAGGAAAAGTCATATATTCCATCAAAATATGTATCATGTACATTAAATTTTTCATGGTACATCACAGAGGTTCATACTGTTTCTTATAAAATGTATAGAATTTGATCACAGTCATAAGGATATTGAAGACTTTTTTTTCCAAGCACTATGTTTAGAATGCGCATACTTTTTAACAGAAAGATACTAACGTAAGTCAGCTTTCTATTTTATACAATTCTTGTAATGCACAGCTCCACATACAGCCCTGCACAACACTGTGAGTGCAGCAACATCACATTCTCATACAGTTTTGCTGATGCCAAAGTTAAGCAGAGTGTTTGGAAAAGGAAATTAACACCAGTTAGAAGACAACTATGATCTAACTCCAAAAAGGTGCCAATTGCAGTCATGTACACTAGCTATCTACAGACAAGTACACATTAACTATCAAGCAGGTAAGAAACCCACAAAGGAAAACAACAATTTACAGTCCTGAAAACAACAGGGCCACTCCAAAACATCTACCACTTTCTACTATCTCCAATCTCATCTTAGGACAATAGGAAGGAAAATGTCCCTCAAAGCAATCCTGATTAATCATCCTCTTAGGTCTTTCATGTCTTCAGTAGAGAAGCGTGCACTCTTTGAAAATAGATCCATGCTTTTCAAAGTTCCGTATTAAGAGCTAGATTCAAAAAGAGATTCAGACAGATTTTAGGGTTCTACATTGAAAGTTGCAGTCCTCAGAATTGAAACTCAGCTGCCATCTTTCGGTGTTGAAATGTGTAGGTGCCTCACCTTTGACACTCAAGCTCTCTGAGGGCAATAAGTGTTCCAGCAGATCTGCAGTAGCAAACCGTTGCCATCCACTGTTCTCTGCCTTGCCCCTCTGATGGACAGGTTGGAAGTGATCCCTGGAGGTCAGCTAGTCTGACTTCTCATTCAAAGCAGCTCTAATTAAAGTAAGTTGCTCAGTCAGGTTTTGAATACCTCCAAGGACTGAGATTCTACAACATCTATTGAAAACCCGTTCCAGCATTTGACCATCCTAACAGTGAAAATAATTTTCCTCACATGCAGAATTTCCTGTATTGCAGCTTGTGTCCATTAGCTCTTCCTCTACCACCATACACCTCCAAGAAGAGTCTGGATCTCTTCTGTATTCGCCCCATCACACTCTCCTCATATGCTCGTACTCCAGCTGGTGTGATCTTAGCAACACTCTGCTGCATTCACAACAGTACGTCAATGTCTTGAGCTGGGCAGCCAAAAACTGTACTCCAGAAGCAGTCTCACAAGTGCCAAATAGAGGGGAATAATTATTTCCCTGGACCTGCTGGTTACATCTTGCTAATATAATCCAGGATGAGGTTAACCTTTTTTGTCCCAACTGCCAACTCATGCTCAATGTGTCCACCAGGACACCAGGTCCCTTCCTGCAAAGCTGCTCTCTAGTCAGTTGACCTCCAGCATGTGCAAGTGCAGGGGGTTATTCCATGCCCAATACAGGACTTCTCACTTGCCTTTGCTGAGCTTGGTGAGGCTTCTGGCAGCCCATTCCTCCAGCCTGTCCTGATCCCTCTGAATAACAGCCCTGCCCTCCAACATTTAGGTACGGTTGGACTCGATGACCTTAAAGGTCTTTTCCAACCAAATGATTCTATGATATCAACTGCTCCCCTGCAGGCTGGTATCATCCATAAATTTGCTGATAGTGCACTCTCTCCCATAGTCCAGATCATTTACACTTAAGACACCAAACCGCATTGGTCCCAGAATCTGTCCCTGAGGGGGATTGCCACTAGCAACCAGCTGTCAGATGGACTTTGTACTGCCAATCACAACCTGTTTAGCCTGGTAGTTCAGCCAGTTTTCCATCCACCTTATCATCTGCTTATCCTGTCCATATCTCACTATTTTGACTGGTAGGATACTATCAAAGACCTTGGGAAAAGCTTTCCTAAAGTCAAGGTAAACAATATTCACTACTCTTCCCTTGTCCACAGAACCAGTCATCTTACCATGATCAACCAATCAGGCTGGTCAGGGACAGTTTGCCCTTGGTAAACTCATGCTGCCTGTTTCTAATCACCTTCTTGCACTTCATGAGCTCACAAATGGTTTCCAGGAGGAAGTAATCTTCCAGCAGACTGAGGATAAACTGCTTATCCGGTAGTTCCCTGGATCTTCTTTCTCAACCTTCTTGAAGGTAGATATGATATTTGCCTTTCTTTTCTGTCCCCAATCACCACAACCTGTCAAAGTCAATGGGCAGCAGACTCACAGTAACATGGGCTAGCTTCCTCAACACCCTTGGATGCATCCCATCTGCTTCCATGAACTTGTGTATGTCCAATTGGCTTAAGCGGTCAGTCTTTACTGTGGCTACAGCTTTGCTCCCTCAGACTCTGCTATTAGCCTCAGGACTGAGGGTAAATCTTATCAATAAAAAAGCAAAACAAAA